>JAQIXP010000579.1:0-24395 GCA_034700285.1 Proteroiulus fuscus
GACCAAAAGGTGTCACGTGGGGGGAAGGGGGGGGGGGGGGGGGGTCCTTCATCACTGAGTAGACGGCAATAATTTGGGCTTGTAATAAATTGTCTTTTTATAGTTTTGATATCGATGGCTTAAATCACAAGTAGCGAATAAGCCAAAAGTTGCTTTTGAGATAATAAGGTTTTTAAGGAAAATGGTATAATTTGGAAATAAAAAATGTTAAAAAGGCTGAAATTGGGTGAACAAACGAAACAATATTACATATTTTTAAAGGGAATGTGCTCATTTGTGTTAAATAATTAAATTAGTAAATTAATTAAGGGCCAATTTCTCCAACAATAATTAAAATTTAATTAACGTTATAAGCTTAGATTACCTTTACATTCCTGAATTTTCATTGGCCCAAAAATCAATCACATGTTCGTGATAATCTGGGATTAAGACTTAAATGTTGTTGGAGAAACTGGCCCTTAGTCATTTCAGAAATAATAGGCTTAAAAATGCACATTCGCTAGTTTGACTCGTAACTTTTAGGAATGATACCTTGTTGGATATTCGCTACTCTTCACTTCTGCACCTTTAACAATGAAGGGTTAAATTAATTTCTGTAACTTTAGGTTCATTTGGGGACACTTCCAGGATCACAATGGTACAATTATCTCGCTTTTGACGGATTGGCTCATTCGCTACTTCTGAATTAAGCCATCGATATTAAATTATAATAGTCTGCTTAAGTTAATTTGTAAATTATGACAGCCTAAAAATGAATATATGGCCAGATTTACAAATTTCATCATTTAAATAGTAAAAGAGAATAATAAAAAGATGACGTCAAAATGTTAGGGGTGGGTGGGTCCTTTCCCCAAAAGCTGAAAAAGGGTGGGTCCTAAATACAGGAATTTTTTGTAAACATAATTTCTGAACGGCCCTTATTAACACTTAGGGTATAAGGCCCCCTTAAGATGCTTGCTTTCCCTGCATAACACCGGTGTTAGCAGTGATTGCCCCCTTCACTTTGAAATCATGATGAGCGAGAATCTCGGGTGAATCTTATAGAATCTATTGTGAATCCGGATTGCAACACTGGACACACACACACACACACTCAAAAATTGATTATTATTCTATTGACCAACGGATGTTTACTCGGTGACATCCGGTAGATAAACGGCACGATAGCCATGGTGAATTGTAGGTGCATGGGGAGGAGCGGGCGATTGGGTTAGTTCAAAGGTCAAGGAGGAAGGGGGAGGGGGGTTGAAACCCCCATTGTGCTGATTCTGAGGAATTAATTATTTTTTTTTTAAAAAATAGAGATTTATTTTACCTGGTTGTAAAGTGTGTTTTTCCCTCTGCTGGTAGATTCCTGTTGTTTGCGATGGTCAGTTGCGAAATGGGGTTAGCAAAAGGGGGAATTGACCCCCCCCTGCTCCCCCAGCTGCTATTAATTTCTGTTCCCCAATCTTCCCCCACTCGACCTGAGATTTCTCAACTCTTCCCCAATTGCTTTTTGCGTGCTTTCGTGGTTTGCACCTGGTTGCCAAATGATGGAGAGATCCGAGAGCTGGACGAGTTCATCCGCAGAAATGCATTGGAATGGGAAAGGGGGGAGGAAGGAAGGAAGGAAGGATCAATGAGGGAGAGGGTCAACAGCTTCAAATAAAATACTCGTGTAGTTAAAAAAATTTAACTCTTATTTTTTAAAGGGGCCGTCCAAAAAGGACGTTTACAAAAAAATTCCTGGTTTTAGGACCCACCGACCACTCTGCCAACTTTTCGAGAAAGGACCCACCCACCCACCCCAATAGTTGACGTCATCTTTTTAAAATTTTTTTTACCTATTTTGAATGAGGAAATTTTTTAATCTGGCCAGATATTAATTTTTAGGATGTCAACATTTTAAAAGTGAACTTACCCGGAAACACACTATTATTATTCCAAAATTAGAGACCTGTCAAAAATATAAGCAAAAAATTTAAATAAAAGCTCAAATTTTCGGTCGTCAACATAGTACTGGATGAAGGACCCCCTTCCAGTGTGCTACGCCCCTGCTGGTAGGGAGCAGGCCCGGACTGGCTTATGGGGCGAAGGGGCAATCGCCCCTGGGGCCAACTGGGTTAGGGGGGGGGGGGCCAACTTTGCCCAATTAATCTTAACTCCATAATCTGCATTCATATGATATTGTAGAATCTATAAACTCACATTTACGCAAAAGCAAGGGGGCCATTCTTTAAATACTCATATTTTTGTTGAAAAAAAAATGCTTTAACATTACTGTATTTTAGGAAAAAAATTGCTAGAAATTTCTGTATTTTGGAAAAAAAATTGCTTTAAATTTCTATATTTTGGAAAAAGATTGCTAGAAATTTCTGTATTTTGGAAAACAAAATTGCTTTAAATATATTTTGGAAAAAGATTGCTAGAAATTTCTGTATTTTGGAAAAAAAAATTGCTTTAAATTTCTATATTTTGGAAAAAGATTGCTAGAAATTTCTGTATTTTGGAAAAAAATTGCTAGAAATTTCTGTATTTTGGGGAAAAAAAAATTGTTAGAAATTTCTACATTATGGAAAAAAAAAATGCTAGAAATTTCTGTATGTTTGAAAAATATGGCTAGAAATTTCTGAATTTAGGAAAAAAAATGTTAGAAATTTCTGTATTTTAAAAAATTTCGTATATTTTGGGGAAATTATTCTATTAATATTACTAAATGTTTGGATAAAATCACTATCATTTGGCTTTACAATATTATTGGTAAAAAGAAAAAAAGGCCACATGAAGGGGGAAAATGTCCACCTTTTGTGAACCATCCCCTATTTCAAAGCAGGTTGGATAAAATGGGGGCCCTGCAATTACTTGGAAATCAATCTCATGTTATAGCCAGGGCCACACACAGTGGAAGGGGGGCCCTCCCACCCCCAAAAAATTCTGACTCATAGGCTAAAAGATAACTGGCAAAATAGTCACTTTTGCTGAATTTTAACCCATTTTGAGTGTTTTTGAGCAAAAAAGTAGCCTGCGGCGCCATTTTGTATCATAATTTATTTAATTATGAACAAAAACTTTCAAATTTGGACCTGCGGCCAAAAAACTTGAAATTCTATTTTTGGGTCTGCATGCTTCACTCTCCCCCCCCCTCCTTCCCTGCAAAAAGTTGAAATGACGTCGCTGCTCCAGGGCCAAAACTAGTCCTAGCCCCTGCCCCTGGGGCCAACCACTAGCCAGTCCGGCCCTGGTAGGGAGCAATCATAAAATACGGTGAACCTGAATTTTTACATAATTTGAAAATTTTTATTACAGGATGTTTTCTTTTTAATATTTACAATAATAATACAATGACATTAGGCGTGAGTAATTAGAATCGGATCACAAAGGAAAATAGAGAGAAAAAAACAAAGAAACGTAAGCCTACCGGTATTATGTAGAAAAAGGTTCGCAATTGGAAAAGAAAGCCATGCGTGTTTGCCATATTGTTATTCTATGACACGCGAAATAGGATTGAGGAAATGGTCAAGGGCGTTTCAAACGCAATAATAGCAGAGAAAAGAAGGTAAAGCAAATAACGACACATTTATGACAATATACTAAAGATGTTTATTATTATTATTGAATTTTGAAAAAGCGAATCGAAACTGCGTGTCGGCCATTTTTATTTTAAATGGAATACCATAATATATATCGATACAGATCGATCAATTCAAATGCAGTGATTCGATTTTCCGATATAGAACGAAGTCACGCGCAGAGAGTAGTCCATTTTTTTGCACGTGAATACGAGGGAGGGAGGGAGGAAAGAGTTTGTAAAAGTGCACAAATATAGCCATTTTGGTATAATGATAGAAAAACTGTATATATAATATAGAAGTGCAATTGGGTTTTTGTTTATATTTTTAGAAAAAGGAGTTTTCAATCGGAATTTAAAAAGAGTTTATTATAATAGAGACACGAGCAATTAGCAGACTTAAGCTTCTCTTTGGGTAATTAACACTTATAATGGAAATGACTTAGGCATATAGAAACAAATACATAAATGGCGCTATCTTGGAAGTTTGGAATAAACATACAGTAAAAACTATAAATTCAAATTTTAAAACTGGAATTAGGGAGCGTTCAAATAGTAGGCCTACGTAACGCTAAATTTTGTTTCTTAACAGCTCCCCCAACACTGTATAGCAAGTATTGACACCTGGTGAGAGAATTTTCCAACAGAGTTTGTTCGAAATTGCATCATTTTTCAGCAAAATTTAACACTTGGTATTTGGATTCTATAATGTGGCCTAATAACTCTCTGAGAGTCCCAAGCTATAGCTATGTTACGTACTATTTGAACGCACCCTAATGGGTCACTTTCGTTATGACGTCATTATAAAACATTGTAAACAATGAATTTCAATTGGCAACTTTTGTAAATTAATTTTTGTAACTTTAGGTTTATTAGGGATCACAATTTTCAGGATCACAATGATTTACAATTTGGCTTATCTCATTTTTGACACATTGGCTTATTCGCTACTTCTGAATTAAGCCATCGATATTATATATAGCGTGTCGATTTTTTTTGGAATGGATTGACCCATTTCATGAGGCGGAGTCAAGGGGGAGTTTTGGTAAAGACGTCACAAGATGGCGTCTTTAGTGAGGATATTTGATGTAGGAGAATAGATCATCCGTACCTCAACAAGGACGCCATATTGAATCATGACGTCATAACGATTGATGTACTAGGAATTAACGCGTCAATACTTTTAAAACAAAGAATTTATTTAAGACAAGATTGTTAATAATAGCGATTAATCGTTAAAATCGGATTAGAAAATGAAAACTCTTTGGCACAAATTCGTGGGGAATTAAAATTACATCAATTATAGTCCATTTCAGTAAATTAACAGTAATAGGAACTTTGCGCAGGACAACTAAACTAAACTATAGTTTAAAGGAAATGTTCACACCAAAACTATACCCTAAATTATTGTTAAAACTTCATGAAAAATGAGGATTTTTTTTTTGCATCGAAATAAGACCCTTTTCAAAAATGAAGCTCCATCTGTGGTGAATAATTTCAACTACAGTTTAGCCCGTACTAAAATGGCGGCCCATGCTATTTACCATAGACGTATGGCGCCACCTGTGATCAATACTACATGGCCAGCATGTATTTCTGAAGCTTTTGATTATTAAAGTTGCATTTATCAC
The DNA here is from genome assembly GCA_034700285.1 of Proteroiulus fuscus. NCBI lineage: Eukaryota > Metazoa > Arthropoda > Diplopoda > Julida > Blaniulidae > Proteroiulus > Proteroiulus fuscus. The sequence goes on from JAQIXP010000579.1 coordinate 5,182, forward strand.
GTATCCTAAGGTCAATGACGTCATGGTCAAAGATGCCAACTTAGGAGATTTTATCTGCATAAATATTTTGACAATCAAAAGTATGTGTTGGTGTAATCATCTCCTTTAATTTAAAATTAATTTCATCCTACAGGGTGGCCACAAAGTCCCGTTACCTACAGAGCGATGATACATATACATGCGTACAACATAGGAGTAACGAGGACTTTGTGGCCACCCTGTATTTTCTTAATTTTCATATAATTGGACTGGTGTGAACAATTTAAAAATGAATTGCTACAAAGTGGGACTTTCCCTTTAATTACACTATTGTAATTTGTATCATCCTCATAAAGAAATGTCCCTAAAAGTCCTCGCAAAGTCCATAATAAATGCCCAAAATGATTATTTTCTTTAAATTTTTAATTATTATTAAGAGTATAAAATGAATTTGTAATCGAAGTCAAACGCATTGCGAATTGCACACAGGTGTAGATCCCATTAGCTATGACGTCACCAGCACGTGCTGGAGTTCTTTCCCACTTTTAGAACACAAAATGGCCGACTTCCATCCATCGTATTGACTTCGATCTTCAATTCGAGGTAATTTGTGGATCATTTATGCAATGCAAATATTGAAATGTGAATCGTTTGTCAGCGCAGAAAAAGTAAAGCTAAAAGCTTTCTTCTTTTCGGGCGCTAACTAACGGTTAATCAGAACTATTGCAACGAAAAATATGGCTTGAATAATAAACTGCGTATAGGAAAAGCTTCACATTAAGAATAATAATACTGTTGTTTTAGGTCAAAGGAAATGCTAATTATATATAGATAGACATATTTTTTTTTTGAATGAAATGGCTAAAATAATTTGTTATTAAATAACGAGATAATATAGGCTTAGTCTGCCCTATGATTTTTGGTTTAAAAGTATAGGCCTAGTTATCTTTTTTTAAAATTGGTAATATTTCTTGGTATAGTTTGCATATTTGGTTAAATGCGCGTTAACGTGTTGTATCATCTCGCGCTTTCACTGATCGTGACAGTGACCGCCTAGGGGGCGTAATAAGCATGGGTTCAATTATTAAACGAGATTTTTTTCGGCTTCTTACAAGTATCATGGCTGCTTTTTAAAGCAGGTGAAAGGTTAAGTTACCGAGCCGTTAGCCTGTTGCCTGCTCAGCCATTAGCCATCATCCACTAAGCAACTTGTGGGCTGTTGCACAAGTTGTACTGACGTCACTCGAGCTCTCAACATGGCGTCCAGCGTATGCTCAAAAGCATTTTCTGGAAATGTTTTTAGCCTTTAACTGCAAAAAGCGCTGTGGGCGCCATGTTGCAAAGCCAAATGACGTCAGCACACTTTCAGCCTTTGGACGTCCGAAATGCGTGCATCCCCTCACGGGAGGGAAGAGCAAGGAGGGATTTTTCCCCTCCCTGGAGTAGTCTGATCCCCTCCCCCGGCCCTACCCCCCGGAAGCACATTTATCCAACAAAATAGCACATCACCTGTGTATGTATCGGGCGGGCGTTGGACAAGGGCGGATCCAGCCAGGGGACCATGGATCCCCCAAATCGATGAATTTTGCATGTTGGGGGTACCAGCCCAATAGCCCCTTCTCCCCCCCCCAAACGGTCTGTGGATCCGCCCTTGGCGTTGGACTTCTCCCCCCCCCTTCCCCAATTTCTGCAGGCGCTTATGTCCCTCATACCATATTTATATTTACGAATGTCCCCTGAGTTTTTGGACGTCCCCTTTAGACCACAGATGGCTAACGGCTTGAGCCCTACCCTATGATGTAACGGATATTTTTCACCGATTGTACATTGCACCATGATGCTTTTACATATGGCAAAAAAATCATTGATACTCCATGATCCTTCTTTGGTTCCCTATTTGGTAAAGTTATAAATCTTGCACTGGATAATACACATTCCGTATAACAAATTTAAACCCCCTTCTAATTTTTAAAACCCTGTTATTTTGGGAATCACTTTGAGAATTGGGAAATTACTTGAGTATATCAGCTGTTGTTGAGATTTCTTTTTCTTGCATTTTATGATGAAAGTTAACATCATATTATTTTGTTATACACCCGTAATTCCATTCACGAAAGCTCCGTTCGTGGATCACACGTGTTGCACGAATTCAGGGTTGAGAAATGAAAATCCTGTAAATTCCGTCTGATCCAGATTCATCATGAATAATTTATCCGTCGGAGTTAGGTCCGTTTTTTCACTCGTGAATTGCTTGTCGAAGTTGCTGACGTCTTTCCGGTGTTTCTGAAAGAAGTAAATAATAACAATTATTTATTATCTGCAAAACTTTCCACTTTTTTTTTATTTTTTTGCTAGAGAAGCCCCACTTGACCAGTAGAAAAAGAGTTTCAATATGGCCCCCGCGCTTTCAATTTGGATTCACTTTGACGCGAGTCTCACGGGAACAACGAGATCCCGTTTTCGTTCTTTGAATGCCGCCAAGATGGTCGTTGTTTTTACTCGCTCCTTTGTCAAAAGTGACTAAATTGTTTTCGTGTTTTTAGTGAAAGTTTACCCCGGCAGCAACCCAGTATGCATTACATTTTAAAGGTAACTATATCAATTAATGGTAATTGCGTTTTTAAACGTTGCAATTATCACGGGTATAGGTTTAATATGGGCGCAATGCTTGGTAAACGTGGAGGTGCAGCGTTTTCCAAGCGGTTAGGCAAGTAGGATTTTTTAAATTATGAATAGCTTTTAATAACAGTTGTAATAAATACACAAGTTTAAAATATAATTCGAACAAGATAATAAGTAAAGCTTTAATAATGGAAAATATAGAGAGCTTAGATCCATTAAATTTAAATGTAAAGAAATCTAATAGAAAGGAAGGCTAAAAACGATAGTAAACTACCAAGCTCTTTCTCTCACATCTTGGCTAGATTTAGCTGTTGGATTTTAGGAATAATGATGTGGTATTTTATAAAATCAGAATGGCAGAACGGGCTGAACAGCAGAAAGGAGTATAGCTATCCATCACATCCATGGATTTTTCCTAGCCTCCTGAGTCCTGATTTACTGTTCACCAAGAATCAAATTTTTTTTTTAACTTATTGAATTGTAATAAGGAAAAATAACGGTAGTTTCTTGTTTTGAACGAAATTACGATTGTCTTAATGCATAATGTCAGCATGAATCCTAATTATATATAATTAGCATGCAAGTTTTTTTTAGGGGAATATTTCAGCCATTTACGGTGTGCAAAATAGCTGGCATCAAACTGACATTCCAAGAAGCATTTGAACGCAATTAAGGGATGGGCTCGAGCAAGTATACCAAAGAAATAGCACCATGCAACCTAGTTGCCTAATACTCTGGACACACTAAGGTACAAATCGCACATTCATCCCACAAGTCTAGTAGATTCGCACAAGTAATGTTCGTTTTAGGTTTATCTGAATTTCGATTCATGTCGATTGCAACTCTATTCACTGAACCGTGTTCCAGAAACTCGATTCCTAGAAGAATCGAGATTTCAGTTTGACGTCACTGAAGTTTTTAAACAACCACGATGCGATGCGGTGCAATTTCCCAAAGGGCAATCCATGAATCGAGATTAGTGAATTGTCAGTATAGGCCTATGAAGCTGAAAATTATTTGTCCTATAAATCTAGATTTGTGCTCCAGTGTGTACAGGGAATTACTGGTATCTAGATGGTGTACGATAAACTAACGTGCAGTATTTATTCGTAGGGGCAGCTGTTATCTAGCCAAGAGTGAGAAAACGTACCGCTGTAATATTGTATTTACAGGGTTCCCCCATATACCTGGAAAGGCCTGGAATTGTCAGGGAAGTTGGGACAGCATGGAAAAGTCAGGAAAATTGGTCATCAAAGTTCAAACACTTTCCCACATGAGCCCTTAATTTGTTTGGAGTTATTTTCAACTTTCAGAAAAAGTCGTTAAAATTTTAAAAAAAGTATCAGGAAAAAGTCGGGGAAGTTGAAAATTTCATTTCTGGGGGAACCTACGCCTCGTTTCAATAATGTTCGTTTTTGGCACAAAAGCTTCACAATATAGATTAGGGATTGTTTTTATTTAAAATTTCGTTCGAAAATGGCTCTTCTTTGCCGAATACGTAATGGTTAAAGACGCGTTAGTTTGTTTTGTGTGGCAAAAATTCTTAAAATACTTCTTTTGACTTTTCTAAGCCAGTCTTAGGTCTATGCAATGAAAGTTGCTATAAAGAATTAGGTTGATAAATAGTATCGCAGTTAATGACATAATTTTATGGATTTTCTTCTGATGGGGGAAGAGGGGGGGGGGGGTATGAGAGCTCCCCGTATGGGTTTAAATTTTCATAAGTAATTTTTCTGTCCCCCTCTCCCAATTATTTGCCACAGACAGTACCGATGAAGTACAGAATTTGTAGGCACAGTGGCTTAGGTTGGGGGATTAATTCTATCTTTGTATTTTAAAAGCAGTTTTCATCAAAATTAGTTGATAAATGTTATTTAATAAATGACTGAAAATGTCAGTAATAAGATTGTCTGCCAAGCAAGTGCATTACTTATATTTAAAATTTCTTTAATGCAGCCTGGATTGGGACGGGACCCATGCTGATGGTGACAGCACCCTTGGAGTAAATAGTACGGGGTTCATACTGACCTGAAAAGTGATTCACGTGTGGGTTAATAATTCATTTGGGAGTGGACGCTCAACCCCGCTTAATTTTATTTAAGTTTCTCTGGTTGTAAGTGTCAGGATTCATTCATATTTTGGTTCAGGAAAAATTGTTTTTCTTTAATTATGAACATTTTTTGATTTTTATGTCAGGGAAGAAACTAGAATTCAGCATGAACCCCAGTAATAGCTAGAGTATTGACTAACAGTTGTGTCATTTCACCAAATGCATTATCCCGAGGCGTCTTCGGCATTACGAAAAGTATTACAAGAAAGTTGCTTTAAACATTTGGCATCGTCACTCACCCGGATGCAGTGGTGCCCGGCATGAGAGAAATCTTATAATACATCTATTTGTCTGGTTAGTCACCTCAGAGCTGCCTAACCGGTGATCTCACGTCACCGAAGATGTCAGGTTTTCGGTTAGATGTCACGTGACCTCGTTCAAGATAGCTATTAAGATCATCTGTAATGCCGAAGACTGCCTCTGGTTTCAAATGGTCTGTGCTCATTTGTCTGAGTTTTGGAAATGGAAATCCTGTTAGCCCGAAACGGCACGTTTACATATTCACCGGTCACAATATTTATAATTTCAAAAGATGAATAATAATAACTATGAATTGAAAAGTGTAGCGTAAACGTGCATGATAAGACTGAATGGGGGGGGGGACGGGGGATTTGAATAAGAACGAGAAAAATGTTCAAAACGTGAGTTGTCAGGGCGCTGCTGGAGTCTGGGTCGGGGGAGCGCCGAAGACGGGATTAAAGATGGCGTTGACGAAGGTGAAGTCCTTAAACTCTTCGCCGGTCAAATTGCCAATGACTGATTGGTCATAGGGTGTCATGTCCGTTTTAGCGCTGGTGAAGATCGTGTCAAAATTCTCACCGGAACGTGGATTTTTCTGTTTTGCCAAATAAAAAAAAAAGGGAGGGGAGAAAAAAAATGCAAAAGAAAAAAAAAAGTGTACTATTACTATTTACTACGTGCGGTAATTGTATGCAGTAACTACGACAAAAATATTACCAACTACTAATAGTTAATTCGGTACAAGCGGGATGAAATTAATACAAAAAGTGGAGAAAATTTGCATGCACTGGCACTCGCTCTACGGTCAAGACTGACCTTAACTTAGTACATTTGACACCGCCTGGCAACCGGTAAGGGAACTTGTTCCTGTCGCTAGGGGGTGTAAAATTAACTAAGGTAATGTTAGTCTGACTGTAATATTATCTTTTTATGTAATTTACTTTGGATTGTTTTTTGTTTTTTTTTTTTTTCTGAAAAAAAAAATGTGATCATACCCCGATTCGAACCGGGAAAATTGAAATTTACTGTCCAACGGTGTGAGTTCGATTCCAGCTGTCATCACATTTTTTTTTTACCATTTCAAATTTGTAAATATGCCTTAATTATTGCTTAGACAATTTGAAATTGAGTAGAATAGCAGTTATTTATTATTAATTTATATTTTCTTTTCAGTGAAATTATGTTATCGCGTTACATCTCGGGATTTGGTCGTGGATTATGGATTAATGTGGATTATGGATTACTGTGGATTATGGATTAGAGGGGACCAAATAAAAAGCTTTAAGGAGCAGAGTTATAAAAAGGTAGGAAAAAGCTATTCTTATTAATTTCATTAGTTAAAAATGCAAGAGTGGTATTTTTGTTTTTGAAAAAAAAGCGCGTCATGACCTTTTGACCTGGGAAGAGGTTAGGATTTTTTTTTTGCCCTGGCCACATAATATCTTCGGCAACATTCTATCCCATCAGCTTTTTGTTTTCATACATGGGGGGGATTTTTTTTTTTTTTTTAAATTTTGACATTTTCTTTTTTCTATTTGTACCTGAGACTGGCGGTGTTAATATTATAGTAGGCTTTGACCCACAACGTGAAAATTAGGCAGGTTAATTTGCAGCATTATTTGAAAAACGTCGTGTTTAAACGCTTTCTCAAGGTGGATAAAAAACATTTTTAATATTAAAAACTGGAATACTACGTTCGGCCCTATATATCATACGGCCATTATATGGTACTGGCTTGAATTGATTTTTGAAAAATGACCGTAGTTTAGGACGGAACGTGGTATTCTTAGGCGTACGAGAAGTGCGGCGAGTCTGACTTACAATCTTTGGAATAAATGGCGGTTGGACCTCCCGGTTTTCTATCCTCTCCCAGTCGATTCGACGGAAGAACGGATGTATCCTGACGTCCTCTTCGCCCTTGCCGCCGCAACCCAACCGCTTGGCGGGATTCTTCGTCAGAAACTGGTTTATAGAGAAATACTTTACTTTACTAATACGCGAACAGTTTGAAAAAACATAATATTTGGAATAGTCGTGGTCCGTTAATCAAGGTCTCTCTGGGTTTGAACCCGGCACTCACCCCTTTGCAGGCCTCCTTGGCTTCTTTCGAAAGCGCTTTTGGATAGGACACGTTGTGATCGGTGATGGAGGCGAACAGTTCCTCTTCGTCTTCTCCGTCGAAAGGCGGCTTTAGTGCAAAAAAAAAAATTATGTTCGGGTCAGATTTGGACGTTGTTCTCAGCTCTCTCTCTCGTAAAATCCGTTAGTTTTGGACTCACTTGACCAATGAGCATTTCGTACAGTAGGACGCCGTAGGCCCACCAGTCCACGGATTTGCCGTAAGGTTGATATAAAATAATCTAGGGATAAAAGTAACTGGTTAATTTTAAAAGTAAACGGGGGGGTCACAGATATCCTGCATAAATTTTGTAAAGAAAAGCTGCTATGATATTCCTAAATTTTGAGAAAATATTAATGAAATTTGGGGAAAATTCTTATATATTTGGAATAAATGTCCGTACTTCTGGGGCGATGTAGTCCGGCGTTCCACAGAACGTCTTGGTGGTTTTGTCTCCCATGATGCCCTCCTTGCACATCCCGAAGTCGGCTATCTTGATGTGTCCGTCCTGGTCCAGCAGGACGTTGTCCAACTTGAGATCTCTGAAATACCAGGAAGCGTTAACTGCACAAACTGACCACGACCTTCCGAGGGACATTGCTGTTTCGAGAGTTTCGGTTTCCCCGGAAATACCGACCTGTACACGATTCCCCGGATGTGCAGGAAGAACAGGCCGATGGCGATCTCGGCAGCGTAGAACCTGAAACGGAAGCGTCGGAAAGGGTTCTTGAGTGAGTCAGAGTGACGTCATATTCCCGTTCTTAAATGGGGGGGGGGGGATAAAGGGTACGTACACTGCCACGGGCTCCTTAAACTTGCCGCACTGCTGTATCTGGAACATGAGGTCCCCACCGTTGACGTACTCCATCACAAAGTACAGACGGTCCTTGAGGGACGCAAAGATTGGGGGAAAAAAACGAGAAGTCGTAAGTGACTGAAGCGCTCTAGCACGGCATAATCATTTTTTGGGAGCATCTTACCATCGTCTGGAAGCAGGAGTGCAGTTGCACTAAAAATGGTGGCTTGCTGGCCAGGGCCAAAACCCTCTTTTCGACCATGGTGCATTCAACGTCGTCGTCCTGGATTATGATGTCCTTCTTCAGGATCTTGATGGCGTACAGTTCGTCAGTGCCCTTACGCTCGGCTAACATCACCTTAAAATGTTGGAAATAAATAACAGCCGTTAAGAGGAAGGGCGAAGGGTGAAGCGCCATTGGCGGATTCTGTTTGGGAGTGGCGCCACTGTTGGTCAGAATCCCCCCTGCAAAATGGACGCCTCAACACATGTTTGTAACTACATAATTCCTCGTGAAAATCGCTTAAAATATTTCTTTTGAACTATAAAATGGCCGCCGCAGCGTATTCCTAACTTGGAACGCTAATGGCATTTCTCCCTACAAAATGGATGCCACTGTGTATGATTGCCACTGCATCAGACTTCTGACTGAAATTGCTTGTCCTTTTTTCCTACAAAATGGATGCTGCGGCTGATTCCCTGATTGGAATCGCACTTTACTATTATTCCCTACAAAATGGCCGCCGCAGCATAAGATTGCCACGCCAACGCTGCATGCTGACCTTTCCGAAGCTTCCCTTTCCCAAGACCATGAGGAAGTTGAAGTCCGACGCCCTGATGACGTCCTTCTTTCCCATGTTGTGAGGGATGTCCTTGTTGGTGGTGCTAGGTGGCGCCCTCTTCGTTATCGAAGTCTTCTGTTGGATTTAAAAGGCAGAACATTTGGTTAAATCGTATTTTCGTTTGTTTGACATCGGTGACGTCACGGGGCGCCCATTTCTGGTGTTTTTTTGTGTACATTCGGCAAGCCAACAATGTTTCTTTGAGTGTGCGGGAGTGGACACACGGACACACGTTAATATGCATAATGAGGGCCACAAACACACAATCGCACACCCACCGGGGTCAGTGGTCAACAAACGGGACTGTAGAGGGCGCTTGTTTTATCACGATCAACAGTATTACGAGTTTTGGTTAAATTTTAATGATTATTTTAAATGAATAATTATGTGTAATTTTAAATTTGAGTAATTATTTTTTTTGTATTTAATTATTTTATTGAATTTGGTTTAAATGCAATAAATGGGAGTAAAGGGGGCGGTAGGCGGGCCTGATGCGTGCACGTGCATATTAGTGCTTTATTAAATTGACACCGTTTTTTGGGTGATGGTGCAAAGGTCAGCCGTTATGGACATCACATGAGGTTCCCATCCTGAACCAGACCTTTTATGCTGTTGGAAGAATTTTACACTAGATGGCGTGGAATGATTCCTTGTTTATTCGTCAAAACAAAGTCTCACACGTACAATTTTTACAAGCTTATTTTTGCTTAGTTGGCTTATATTCTATCGCCATAAATTGTGTGTGCCTCAAGTGGCGTCTCATAGCGGCTAAAGCGCATAGTAACAAGATGAAAGTGAATGGGATAAATAGAATAGGCCTACGGTACGTGCCATACAGAAGCATGCAAAGCTCGAATACACACACACACACACACAGCATTTTCTTTATTTTAATTTTTGGAAGCCATTTCGCTTTTTATTGCCATTGAATGCTAAAGGTGTGCTTCGATCCCTTGACTTTCCACGATGAAACTATACTTCCGGACAGCTTATCTTGACAGGAGTTCAACCCGGCTATCACCAACCGCTTTCCAGCTCTGTTGAACTCCTGTCAAGATAAGCTGTCGGGAAGTATTAGACAATTTAAACAAAATGGCTGCCGAAAATCGTATACACACAACACACGCGCACACATTTTTACGTAAGACGACAATCATGATGACGAATTAAAAGGGAAGAATCCAAAAATGGCGAATGCTTACTTTGATATTGGTACTTTTCCTTCCCTTGATATATTTAATATTTGCGGAATTGCGTATAAAATAGACGGCAGAATAAAAAAAAAAATGGGAAAAAATAGACAAGATAGAGAAAAAAGAGGAGAGAGAAAGAGAGAAAAATAGAGAGATATGATAAAACAACAAGCGACAAATAAACACCAGTCATATTATTAGAATTAATTATAATACATAAAAGGGGGTCATTGGGGGAGGGAGGGGTCAACCGGAAGTGATAGGGGGAGGGGGAGGGGGTAAACGATTGGTTATCGAAAACATTCCAATGATGTAGCATTTGATTAATTTGTTAATTACTTATATAATTTATAGTTTAGGAAATCCGCCTTTTTTTTTGGAAGCCATTTTGTTTTTAATTTATTATTTTAAAGGGGAAAGTCCCACTCAATGATAAAAAGAGAAGAGCTTTGAATTTATGAGAAATTCAATTGTTATTTGATGCAAGCGTAGCATTAATAAATGTGACGAAGTTAAAATTATCATGATTTAATGAAAAATATTGCGGGCCAGCGATGGCATCCATTTTTATTGTGTACACTTTAATACAAAAAATCTCAGAACATTTCAGCCCCATTAATATTGCTTTTCTATGCATTATTGCATGATTCCAATGATGTAGGTCTACCTTTCTCCCATGACTAACAGATGGCGCTAAAACTTTCTGAGATTTTAAGATTCAGGTATTCCTGACTTTATTGGGTATTCCTGATTTTAGGAGAAAATGTATGCATTTTTAACAAGTTTACGTATATGTTGGCATTTCATCTATTTGGCCAATTATCTTCAAAATTTCTAAATTGTGTTATATTTACTTGAAGAGTTTAAATAATTATTAACCTAGGCCTATGTGCTGTTTAATTGCTGAGTAAATTAAAATCAAAAATGGCTTTCATAAAGTGGCGGATTGGGCATGATGTATTGTTTTTGGTTCCGGTCATTTTCTCTTGCTCGTGTACGGTACTGCATCTTAAAGAATTGTAATTTTGTGTTGCCGGATTTTAGGAGAAAATGTGCAGTTTTTCTAAAGGATTTATTTTAAAATTAGAAATTATATGTCGCCTCAATTTCATTAGAAATTCTGGCAACGAAAATGCCAGATTTTTAATGACATACAGAGTGAGTCAAAAGTCTGCGATTCTTGGACTCACCCTGTATTATATATTATATTTCAATTATACCTTATTACAATTATTATAAAAGTTAGTTCTTTTTTAAAAAAAAAATATTTTTATTTAGCACGAACACAATATTCTTTCCCTTTTTAACAAAATAAACTTATTTTTAGGCATATTTTGAACTATATATCAAATTACTTTCTACCAAATATGCAGATTTGAATTGCCTCGGTCAGTTGGTCAATGGCAGTGGACAATAGTAGGAGGACCCCCGTGATGGCCAACAGTAGGCCCAGCGTTAGGGCATCGGCCAATGAGAATGAGGCCGCCGTAGCGTAATTATTATTATTATTATTACTACCATGGTTACTGGTACTATCGGTACCACTACCATTACCACTACTACTAGGCCTACTACTACACGTACTATTAGTATCGTTAGTGTTACTGATTCCTACCCTCATTTGATTGTTGAGTTCGGCGATGTCGGTGCCCTCTGGCGGCACGGGAACGTTGTAGAATTCTCCCTCCTCTTCGGTCAACAGCTTGAACCAACCGTCCACCGGGTTCTTGATGATCTCGGAGATCCCGAAGGACAGGGAACCCATGAAGTCGTTGCGCGACGTACGATCCCAGTCCCAGATCTCGATCAACAGGCGGCGGTCCTTGTCCTCGGGCTTCAGATCGCTAAAAAGATCGGGGGAGAGGATTTTAAAATATTAGGACCCAATTGGAAAGGAATCTCTAAATTGTCTACGGGGGTTGTCTGTTATCACGAGTTCATCATCCCATGCATCCATATGGGACTCAATGCTATAATCACACTGGTCATTAACTAAAGGGAAAGTCCCACTTTGTAATGAGTGATTATCAAAGTTGTTCACAAAAACTAGATATATGAATGGCTGTGGCAATAATAATTGCAGCAGAGTTTCCATATTTGAAGAAATCACGTTTTGCCAAAAATGGTGCCTACAGTGGCGTATCCAGGGGGGATGTCGAGGGGGTCCGGATCCCCCCCCTTGGCCGACCAAAAGTGAAAATTTTTGAATACCTCCCTAGCACTATCCTTCAATTTTGGTGATTTTTAGCCCATTTTGAGTGTTTTTGAGCGAAAGAAGTCGCCTGCGGCGAAATATTCTGACAATTTTTTGCAATTACGTACAAAAACCCAGGGTCAAACTGGCCATAGACTCTGTGGGCGACCCCCACCCGGGTCCCCACCACACAATATCAAAATATGCGTGCACTTTTGGTGATTTTAGACCAGTTTGAGTGTTTTTAAACAAAAAACTCGCCTGCGGCGCCATTTTTTATTCAATAAAAAAATTATATATATTGGAGTCCCCCCCCCCCCATAAAAAAACCCTGGATCCGCTACTGAACGTCCTCGTTCTTCCATATTAAAATTAAACTGATTCAAACAATTCCAATTCATTAATTTTTTAAACCCAGCTCACATGCACGTGCATAAGTGCGTGCATGCATGTACCTTCAAAGGGGTACATGCCAGCACATCCAGCTGGAACCGATGTTTACAATTTAAACCCAAACCCCCCAATTTCCCAAAATTACAACCAAACGAATTCTCGATGGCAACAGTCCATGTAATACTTAAATTCATCATAAAAAACATGCATAACTGGTAATTTTAGCTCTAATGCACATGCTATATATTACTTTTTGAGTACTTTGAATCATCTTGCATGAAGTGCAAGTTATAGGTTTTTTCATTAAATCCCAGAGGCGGCATGTTATCAGCACCTGTAGGAAATGCCAGAACAGACGATAGAGAAGTTTCTGCTGTTCTCTAAAAATGGATTAATGAAACAATTTTTAAATATGGCATCAAGAAAGTAAACCAATAATTTTATTACAAATTACAAAATACTCAAACAGAAAAACAATAAATATCTGCAGATATCCAACCTTCACAGTCTTGCAGGTATTCTCAAACAAAACCCAAAATCTTATTTTCTGTTGTGCATTTGTTGGTTCCCATGTCACTCACAACTATGGCAAACAGGTTATTCATGTTGTTTAGCAGTTAGTTTGTTATCAAAATAGCACATTATGTCAATGAAAGCATTAGGATGTAGCAGGATTTGTTCGTATAACCAAAGCATTTCCAAGCCGTTGACATGCAAACTGCTCAAATGCTGGTCGTGTATGATGTATGACATAAAACCTTGTAGCATCTATACATATACAAAGTTAAAAATTGAAGAATTCATTAGCATAATGTTGCAAAACTACAAAAGAATTACAGGACCTAAACAATTTCATGTTTTGTAACTAATTAAGTGATCATGCAGTGACTCACTAGCTATTAAGGAACATGATTGAACACGCAATCAATGTTCTCAATTATAAATAAGATTGGTTTAAATCATTAATGGTTAAAATTCATTTAAAGTAGGAGTTAAGCTTACTTAATTTTAAGCAATTTTGTTTTTTCTCTCAAGATTAACAATGTGTTTGGAAATGCCACATATATAGACTAAAAAATAGATTTTCTCGCACAATACTGCTTAATTACACCAAAGATTTACTATCAAGAATATTCTGGACTTGACATCTAATGTCATCATCTGTGATCTCATCAATCTGGGGATCAACATCTTCAGGCCCACTTGTCAAGCATTCAAATAGTGTCATTGACAGGAAACCCAACCCAATGCCACTGTAGGATTGACATGGCTATTATCCAGCCAGCTTCATACTATAGATTTTCTTGCAAAGCGTGATCATCAAGTAATAAATTTTTTGAATACTTTTTTCCTTCAAATAAACAACTTTGATTCAAATATTTTAGCAAAATTCTCCATAGTTCTCGCTGGGGCCTCCATTATCCACTGCTCCTTCACTGTTGTTAAATGCATCTGTGAATTTTACTGACAGTCGTTGTTGGTGAAAAAGACTCCCGACGCATTGCTAGAATACAGCATTAAAAGGCATCATCATGGATAATATTAAAATAGAGTGAACTTTCTGCATCAATTTTGGACTGCAACTTAATTTAACTATTTCAACAATAAATGAACAATCAGTGAACTCCCACTTGACTGGAAATATGCTAATGTGTGCCCTATATTCAAGTCAGGCAGTAGTACAAACCCAGCCAATTATCAACTTGTCTTATTAATGTCTATTGTTTGTAAGGCAATAGAGCATATTATTTATACCAATATTATGGTACATTTAAATAGGGGTCACTTAATCTCGAACAACCAGCCTGGATTCAGACAAGGTCGCTCATGTTAAACTCAACTGGCTATATTTGTTAATTAAATTCAAGCTTCTCTGGCTAATGGTAGTGAAGTGAATGCTATTTTCTAGGATTTTGCTAAGGCTTTTGATACTATCCCTCATCAGCAACTCTTATATGAATTTAAATCTTTTGGTATAAATGATGACGTTTAAATGATCTCCCTAAAACATTTCTATGTAATTCCAAATTATTTGCAAATGATTTTGCTATGTACTGCAAAAATAAAAAGGAGGAGCTGTCTTATTCAATTATCCTAAAATGAGACTTAGATTCATTAAGTTTGTGGTGTCAAACCTGGCAGCTTAAACTTAATAAAAAAGTGTGTTGTTATGCATATATCACGTAAAAGAATTAAGACTTTACCTAACTATAATTTAGTTGGGGTTCCTTTAGTTGTTGTGAATTCTGTAAAGTACCTGGGCATCCACATTACCAACACTTTGATGTGGAATGAGCAAATCATTAAGATGGTAGGCATAGCAAACCAACGAATGAGATTTGTTCAAAGAATATTTAGAAATTGCCCTTAAATAGTTAAAGAAACATGTTATAAGACATTAATGAGGCCCCTTTTAGAATACTGTGCTCAAGTTTGGAACCCATACAAGATAATCCATGTACAGTTTATTGAAATGATACAACATAGAGCTACTAGATTTGTTAAAGGTTAATGTTAAAAGGTAAAACCAAAGGACCGCTAGTGTAACCGAGATGCTACATTCTCTAAATTGGGAATCATTGCGATCTCAAAGGGAAGATTTCAGCATGGGTTTGTTTAAAAGGTTTACTTTGTCTTGTAATTTAAATTTTGTGTCTGATATCTTTAATCCTAATACTAATGCTAGAGGTAGGCATGTTCACTCTAATCCTCTGAATGAAATTCATGCTAAAACGGATGCTTATTATTGGTCCTTATTAAATTCTATAAGACAATGTAATAATTTTCCTAAAGATGTCAAAAATTGTTAGAAATTCAATTTAACAATGATGTTTAAGTCACAACTTTATGACGTTTAGAGTATCCTCCTGAATGTAGGATAACCCCCCTACCATATGGCATCATTATATGCTGATCGTAGGGTACTGAGTTGAATTGAATTGAATTGAGAGAAGTGCGAGCATAGTCATGTTCCATGATTTTTTGTCCTTACATTTGAGACATGTCCTGATGATGAGGCTATAGCTAGACTGTCAGTTATTGCAGTATTTGCATGATCCATTAAGCTTGTGTCAATTGAGTCGAAACTACTACTGCTGATATCAACATGCAATTCTTCTTCTACTGAACTTGATGGTTGGTTGATATGTTCATTTGGGCAGATGTAAATTGTTTTTTGATTAAATACATGACTTAAAGTATTGCCATCCAGCTTTTCATCTGGGGCCAAGTTAAACTTTACTAATTCTCCACTCATTGGTACCAGAAAGTGAAAGTCAATATTAATGGGAAGATGACCAAGGAAAAGTTCTCTAATCCTTTCTTTGATTTTGCATTCATCCCACTCTTTATGAAATTTAGCAGCCAATATTACATGCCCATTTTAAAAGTAGTTTGCTTTTATCTTTCCAGTTGGTACCTTTGTTGCTGTACTAGACAATAACAGATGTAAAGTCTTTGAATTTCATTTTGTAGATTTAAGTTTGGATCTTGTACACCTGAGACTTGGGATCCATTATTGTATTGGGTGGGTGATCTAATAGGTGGCATCTGATTTGCTGTGGAGATGCTTCCTTGATTTGTTGCTGTTGTTCTATAGCAGCTTGCAGTCCTTAGCAAAATGCAGGTGATTGTAACACCTGATTAACTAGATCACTAAGACTGTTGATTATTTTCCTGGTTAGTTGCCATTTCGGTTCTTAAAAAAATAACAAATGTGAGCATTGTTGATTCCTAACATTCGTTTTGCCCCAATTTTCAATTATTCTGCAGAAAAACTGCCGTTTGACTGCAGTTTATTGCTGATAACCTGCCTTTAAAATATATTTCAACTGCATGTTATAGATTATAGAAATACAGTCTACTACAGAATAAACATGTTGAAAAACTGTTAAACTGAAGAAAACTGCAGATTAAACTGCATAACAACTACAGAATTTGCTAGTTAGAGTGATTAATTTTGCAGGAAAGTTTATTAAATTATGTGTGAAGTGCATGGCGAATGTGCACATCCATTATTTTTCCTAATTATTACAAAGAATATTACAATAATTAGCAAAAATAGTCACATTTACTATCTGGTATTTTAATTAGTCTACGTCCCAAGACATGTTTAAAAGGTCATTATCGTATATTGCACTATTTACTATACTTGTAACTTTTAGGAAGAATACCTTAAGTGTTAAACATTAGCTGTCTGTTCACTTCTGTAACATATTGTTTCAAGTTCTGGAACTTTAGGTTATGGGCCAGTTGCATTCCAGATTGTCATGCCACCCAATGGTGGTGGCATGATTGTTTATCTGCAATCTTTTTTATATTAACAGAATACAGGGTGGATAGAGAGGTGATTCTCCCTCCCCTCTCCCTGTAATATTCTTACTCATAAAATGCCAAATAAGCACTAATGGTGATTAGTTTAAAGTACAAAATCGTTGATATCCCTGTTTAATTAGTAAAAACTATGACCCAGTGCAGGTCACTTGGCATACTTCCAGGATTTGTAGATTTCAAAGTAGGTGTGCTGTGATGTGTAGATTGCATCTGAAAAATCTTTCAACAACATTACTTAGTTGTTATGAAAATAGCTGTAAACCATATTTAAAGTGGTTTTTCTACCTTTAAAAAATGGATTTGTTACAATCAGAAAGCCACAGTAAATTACTTTGTCCAGTTTAAATCTTAAATTCATGCATAGCAATTTATATACAAAGTAAATATATTGCATACATAGGTTTTTCTAAATGCCACCAGGTGACAGGGCTGCATGATGCACCTCCCCCATATAGGGTTTGTTCCAAGATCACAATGGTATACAATTATCTCATTTTCACAAGCTAGGTTATTTGCCACTTGGGAATTCTGCCATAGGCCTATAGTATAAAACGTTAATTGTTAACCATTTTTATGAAGCATACTATAATTATAGTATACGCATTTACATTTTTACTTTTTTATACTCGTCTGCATGCACATTAGAAAATGGTCACACCAGAAGCACTGCATTATTTTACAATTAGTGAATTGTTAGTATTCCCTTAGTATACATAAAGGGACATGGCCCTGTAAGTTTTAGCTTGTTTGGGGGGACTTTTCCTAAAGCTGCGTTTTTCCCTTCAAGTATACTCACCCACATTATTGCTTATCAAACACCTGTTTATTCATGTATCCTTTCTGCCTGGTTTGTACACAAAAGTCACACAAAATATCACAATACTATCACAGCAACCAGCTTGGTTGTCATCCTTGATCATTCTGACTAGGGTCAGGATGGTGCCCACTCGTCATCACTGCAAGAATTTGGACCAGTCACCTAACCCACATTCCTGCTATGATGATGTCATCTTTCTACCTACTAACCATGTGATGTTTACTATTTAAAACCCACCATACAGGGTGAGTTTTGGTCTACCATCTTACACCCCTCCACCGAACTCCAACTTGGTCCTCCAAGTTGAAGTCTAGCAGGAAACACCTGGCTAAAAAATTAAAAGGTAATAAAATTACAAATTGTAATGTACAAACTAAAATAGCAAACCCCAACCCCCCTTTCTTCGTCTTGACCGCTAACGTCCTCTGGGGTGCTGGCTTCCTTCTCCTTGCTTTTGACAGTCCTCAGCAGCATCGGCCCGACGTCTACGTTATTCCTCGGGTAGTCGCTGCGTCTCGTCTCGCCTCTGTCTTTTCGCATCGCGGACACAATCCCCATGCCGGGGGCAGTCTCTCGAGATATGGCCTACTTCGGCGCAGTTATAACATGAGCTGCCCCTCTCTACTGGCAATGAACATCTAGCTGACAGATGGCCTCGACTGCCACAGTTATAGCAGCGGGTTTCAGCTGAAACCTGCTGCAGACGGGTGTCGAACCCTCTGTACAGGGCGAAATGCCTGGCCCTGTGTCGTCGGCGGACTGCGCCACCTGAGCTGCCTTTTGCAGACACGGCGCCTATGTTTGGCATCTTGAATCCCAGACAATGGTCCAGGCTCGAGTGGGAGGGCATCCCAATCATCCGCACCCTCTGCATTAACATCAAGGATATTTCCGCGGTCTGCATTAACATCGAAGATATCCGCCTGGTCCTCCTGGTCCTCCACGATGCCATCCCGGACATCCTCTTCGTATCCATCTACCTCGTGATCATGGTCCGAACTGGCCACTTCGCCCTGGTCCTCCTCATGGATGACCGGTTCACCTGGGAATTCCTCGCTCTCTAGAGCAGAATTGCCCGTCCCCAGGGGATCCTCTATTCCCTGAGCAGGCTCAACCACTAAGAACCCGCAACGTTCGAGTCGGGCCACTCACGCCTGTATCTTCCGGCCCCAACAAATGAGGCCGCCCATATGAATATATTGGCCAACTCCCCTAGAGTTGGCCACACCTGGGGAAAGTCCCTTTCTCCTTCAGCCATCTATAGTAGACAAACCAAAAAAATGCCCACCTGTTATAATTTATATCGCACCCTATCGTCTATTCTCCTCATATGGCTTGATTAGCACACCATCCAAGACATATTCAATTTAAGTCCTGTTGAGGTTTAAAGCCCAATTAACCTTAAAGAAGCTTACCCCTAACGATCGTGTGTTCTCCCCAGCTGTTGCGAATGTTTAGCAGTGTTTACCAGTGCATGTTTGCAGCGCCATCTAGTGGCATTTTGGCGCGATTTAGTTTGAAATGAGCGCATGTGTTGTAGCGATTAATCAGCTGTGTTTTTGTCACTCGCATGAATG
>JAQIXP010000580.1:0-24393 GCA_034700285.1 Proteroiulus fuscus
GGAACAATAAAAATTGTATTGATATCAATAGAAACAATAGAAAAGTCTATTGATTTCAATTGACTTTTACACCAGGGCATTTCCATCTCTTTCATGTGTTTCACGCATGCAATTCGGCTTTATCAAAATAAGACCAAATGCAGACTACATATGACACAGTTCGTGATATCAAGTTACTGTATTCACCTGGAAACGTTTAGTTTATTTTCCCAGGCATTGAAAACTAAGGAGACTATGAAAAACCTGAGTAAATGAACTCAGGATCTCATGAATTCAAAGTCAAAGTATTCAAGTACACAATTGATACTTAATATGTCTGGCACCCCAGTGAAAATACTAATGTACAAAGACTTGGAGATGTTGATATGATATTGTGGGCAGGTATTTGCACAAATACAGCCAGCATGCAGGTGCCTGGAGGGGGGGGGGAGGAGTGGAACAGGCCTCATAGCTAGAGTACACCAGTGGTTCCCTAAGCATATCAACGTCTCTTTTCGTGCATGATATACTCTGTCTCACCTCAAGCTGAACACTTTTTAGCCCGTCTGCTTAATGTATTCCTTGTAAAAATTGTTCTAACTTGAAGTGAGACATGCACCGGGTACCATATAACACATCAATATCCAAAACAATCTTAAATTATAGTGGACTTAATTTAGGTAGCCTTTGGAAAAACACTCAGCTTAAAAATGAGCCAGTAAGACTAAGCCAAGGTGCATAAAAAACATTAAAATACAGATAATTTATAAGAGATG
The DNA here is from genome assembly GCA_034700285.1 of Proteroiulus fuscus. Classification (NCBI taxonomy): domain Eukaryota; kingdom Metazoa; phylum Arthropoda; class Diplopoda; order Julida; family Blaniulidae; genus Proteroiulus; species Proteroiulus fuscus. Next base: position 756 of record JAQIXP010000580.1, read on the forward strand.
TTTAGGCCTACATAAAACAATAAAGGATAAGACACATGCGCGTCCTCCCTTTGGTATGCAATCATAAAAATAGCATTCTTTCAATAGATTTGAATTGAAAGCACTGAGCATTTGTGCTTTGCACGAAGATTGCATTGCATGATAAATAAAGTAAAACTCACCTACATTTCGCATGATAATTTCTATTTAAATGCCAAGATTATCCCAAGAAAAGTCGATCACCATAAACATGAAAACAGACTTATAAACTCGTGACGTTTCTACAGACCTTCCAAATTGATGGTTTATCAGCGCCCTCTACGATGTGGCGCTTTGGCTAGGAGCATTTATGATGATGGTGCTCCTGTGTTGCTCCTGGTTGTTCCCTTGATGTATTTAGCTGGTGTCCGAGGACGAAATCAGCAGGATTAAGTAGGTTTTTCTACTCAGTTCAGCTTTAATTTATTACAGAATATTGTGGGCTAACTCAGCTTCAAGTTTGACCATTGCCTGTGTGTAGTATAAATGAAATGGGGGAGGAAGAGGCATTACATTCACAGACAGTTCTGGGAGAATCACATACCCTGGCACTGTTATACACAGTTATACATGTAAATAAAAAGAAGGGTGGTGATTAGGTGAATTTTATGGGAAAGGCAACTAAGGAGACATTAAATTCCGAACTGCTGACGGCATGGTGCAAAGGGCACAGCCATATGGGAAGGATAGAATGAATTAAGAAACTTGTACAAGAGGAGGTAGGAGGGAAAGAATGTGGTCAGGGCTGACTTAGTGAAACTGTCATAACATTCATTTGGAGGAACTAAAGCCACGAAAGCCATAGTCAAGGCAGTAATTTTTTTGGGAGAGAACCCTAGTCTCCTGAGTGACAGGTGGGAGTGCTAACCACTTGGTCAACCAGGTTTGGTGATACAAAATTGAGTTTGGTGCTGGTTGCACCTGGTGTCCCCATTGCACTTTTCTGACTCCTTAGGTTCACTGACCTGGTTTAGATCAAAGTTGGTCTGCAAAACCCAATAAGGCTTTATTGTATAGGGTGGAGCACTAATTGTTTTTTAAATCTAACTATTAACAAATATATGACTTTAAATCAAATAAGCAAATCCACTCTATACATAAGCCCTGAGTTCGGTGGCCCGATGTCATAAGTTTTGCAGACCAATTTAGATATAAATCAGGTCTGGGGACCGAAAAGTCAGAAAAGTGCAAAGGTGACACCGGGTGTAATTGGCACCAAGAGTAAGTACTTCCCTTGGCAGCACTAAAGTATAAACTGCATAGGAAACATATTGATCAACAGACATGCTAGGTCTTTTAACCAAGTTAAAACTTCATACATAATTTAGGTTCTTATTTGACTATTAATTAGCATTTTAAAAAGAAACCAACTATATATAGCATATCTTTTTACAAACATGCCAAAAAAAATGGAAAAATCTTTCAGGACAGCAAATATTTTCCAGGTAGTTCAGGTTTTAATACAGGAACCAATTTACTTATGTTGGCATTGGAAGAGTATTGAAATATTTAGATACTTTTAACCAGTACACTAAAGGAATACTACCCATCTATTTAAAGGATTTGAATTTGTAATTCAACTGTGAAACTTAAATTACAAAAAAAACTTGTGAGTGACAGCCTACATAATTTATGCACCACATACTGATTGCAGGGTCTGTCAGCTTTTTCTTTTATAGAATTATAAACTACATGTAATATAAATGCTTCATTGAAATACATTGTTTCTCTCAAAATTGCTAACACTTTTTTTCCCTTTAATTTAGTGGAGAATTATAAGAAAGTTAGTGTAATAGAAAAAGAAGAAGAATACTTGCCATTTCCAGATTTACCAAATGGCACAACACATATGAGAGTGAAAGCTGGAAGTAGCATTAGCAATCTTTTGGGTTATGCAATTACTCATTTTAAAGTAAGTCATATTAGTCTAGATTATTTGTAACATAAATATTCAGCTAGTCATAATGTATCTCATTCCTTATCTGTATATAAGCTACTAATAATTAAATTAAACTTAACATTAGCAATTAAAAAGAACTACGTGTAGGTCTAATTGTTTTTCTTACAAATAATTCAGCCTGAAGAATGTCGGACCATAGTTTTTAGTGGAGCTGGTCATGCTGTTACAAAGGCTATTTCGTGTGCTGAAATCATGAAAAGGAAATTTAAAGTAAATAATGACTTTTAAGTGCAATATGCTTACAACTCATTTTGATTCTCTAAAAGATATCTATAAAAAAAAATATTTAAATTTTAGTCTTCCAGCAACTTATTTCTGACTGAATTTAATTATAAAAAAGTATATTTGGTTTCACAGAATATTCATCAATCCAACAAAATTGGTTACAGAATGTAAGTGTTTTACCGTAAACATTAAATAACCAATAGTGACACAGATTGAAACCTAACTGTCCAATCATAGCCACTAATACATTTTTTTTTAGAGTGGAAGAAACTTGGGAACCCATATTGCCAGATTTGGACAAGTAAGTCCAAGTCATATTATAAAAACTTTAGCAGTGCAGTTTTCTGAATAAAATAACTAAACTGGCACTTTTATTAGGTTAAAAGTAACTCGAGAAATTCCAACAATTTACATATTGTTTTCCAAAGACTTCACTGATGATGGACACGCAAAGTAAGAATAAAATCAAAACCAAAGAAAATGAAATTGCCTTCTAAATTGTGAAAATAGGCCTAAGTCTGCACATTCATAATCTTTTTTTTTATTCAGTGATCCATCTACAGTGGAAACAGCACAAGAAAATAAGGTGCACTCTGCCGGTGTTTCTCAATATTCGAAGAACGGTGCTCCGCAGTACAGAAAATTGCCTCTACGCCGTGGCCAGAAGTCAAAAAACAAAAAAATTCAACAAACGAGTACAACTTAATTGTAAAGCCTACATTTATTTATTTTATAAGTTAATGTGTTCCTGAAAATCAAACCATGAGTTTCAAGTATCTGTAGTTTTTGTAATAAATAAATAATTTGTACCATGAACATTATAATTTTGTTTGTTTAGAATCCTCTCATCAACATAACCTATTGTATTTTTCAGGTAGGCATTAAAAAGTTTTTAAAATTCATTAAAATAATTTACTTTAATTTCCATAGATATATACAACTCCAATCATTATGTCAAGCCAAATTCAACACTTATTTTATATCATGCATCTTTTATCATCAAGTATACGTACACTGTATTTTTGCAAATGTGGAAATAATATACCCTCCCCCCTGTATTTAAAAACAAAGTAACAATTATCATAAGTTTTGTTCAAAGAATTCATCTATTAAATAAAATAATAGTCAGGAAAAACATGCTGATTAACCCAAAATAAGTATTTTATACAGGTTGGGCTTACAAACTAGGTGATGGGGGATCACATACTAAACTGGAAATTTAAAATACGACAATTTTTTCTATAATTTATAATATCATTTGAATGTAATTTTGCTAGACAGTAAAGGAGCATTTACACATTGTGAGTTGCCATTTTAAAATAAAAGGCATATATCGATGGCTTAATTCAGAAGTGGTGAATTTGCCATGTTATTAAATAGCATATTCACCACTTCTGAATTAAGCCATCGATATATATATATATATATATAATTTATACCAGTGGCAACGTTTCATGTCCCTTATACAAATAATCCAGCAAATAATTACAAAATAAACTGTACAATTATCATCATTTGTCATTTGGAAATGTCAGCACAATAAGGGCTAGTAAGTAGTGAAGGTATTTTGAAAGTTATCCTTAAAATTAGCCCCTGTGTCAGTATCCATTAATAAATTATTACCACTAGGGTACCATTAAAAAATTAGTTTTAATCCTTGGATACAAATTACATAACCAATCAACCAAGAGTTAAAAATTACATCTCGATGGCATGTTCATCCGGGCCTAAGGTTCATTTTGCATAAAAATTTAAGATTTTGTTATAACTTTAACGTTTTGTATAGGCTACCATCTACTTGTTATGCCAAAGAAAATCTTTCAGGGAATGCCAAGTATTGATATCTTCGTGTAAATAAGTCAAAGATGCCCGTAGCGAGTCTTGTAATGTATCATTTTCAAATTCAAAGAGTAACATCGTAATGCCCCATATTGTTGCAGCAAAGAACGGGAATGGTTCCACACCTTGGGGAACAGTTACAATGCCCCTTTTCACCGCCAAGTTCACCATCCCTATGGTTATTCGTGACAGGAGGTACAGGATAATCTATGATAAAATTAGCAAATTTTTTAAAGAAATAATGCCAAAATAAGCTGTTTGTTTTTTTTCTTTTTAAAGAATTTCAATTACCCAAGCCCATGCATGCATTCACAAAATGCTAATTATTATTTTAAAATTATATATAGGTTAAAAAGACTATGCATGAATACGTACGAGAGAATGTATTTCAATTACCTGATTGCTTACTGGAGTTTTTTTGTTAAATACAATATATCCCGTTAAGAATCCCGATATAAAAACGTGTAATGGTTGTTTTTTTCCATTACGGCTTATAATTGTTTTCAAAACTTTATACAGGAAAGAAAAATATGCCAAGTTCCTGGCATGCGTAATTGTAGCACTTATGATGTATGAAAATTTATCCTTCAGACTGTAAGTAAACAAAAACTACAATAATATCAAAATACATAATAATTTGGTTAAACACATTCATTATGAATTTGGAGTGACTGGATAAAATGAATGTAAGATTCAGTTGGGGTAACCAAATAATTCAGGTAACCAAATTAAGGGGACCGTCCTACTGATTTGAATTCATTTTATTGAATGCCATAGGCCTAACTTATTAGTTGTTTTCAGTGTACATAGTAGATCTACCATAATAAAAGTAATTTATGCTTTCAAAGTCGGCTTTGCATATGAGCACATTTTTATATTTTTGCTTACAATTAAATTCTGTAACATAACAAAAATACATCATTCCTTCCTATTTTTTTGTTGAGCCAATACAGCAATCACTAAATATGGAATAATTAAAGCCAAAATCTCAACAAATTTTAGAAAACTCATTTACATGTATAGTTTCAGTCCATTGCTTACATACAGAGACTTCAAATTTTATTACATGTACTATTGTTGATATATAGGCTTAATGATAAACAATTTGTAATTTGCATGCAATAACAAATGGCAGTAATAATAAAGACTAAAGTTTTTAATACATCATTTTTAAAATATTCACAGAATTTTGGCGATTATTAAACAAATCTTAAGCTTTAGTTCAAAATAAAGGCTCTATAAAAGTATTTTTGAAAGTATCTAGATATGTTTTGAAATAATTTTAAACTTGGTTCTAGCTTGGATAATGCTAACAGTATGTGGCTACAGAACAGACTACCTATCGCATGCATTCTAATTAAATAAATGATTTGTCCTTTATGGTTCGTTCAAGGTTGTAGTACTTATAAATACACCTCCTATCACGACATTGTTTTCAGTGCAGTCGTTTGTAGGGATCTAAATAATGTGCAATGATAAAACCTTGATAACTTTGCAATGATTTAAGCTTATCAATATACCATTTTCAGATCTTAAACCTTGGATGAGCTAGCTTCTCATTAAATAAATGCACTATAGGGCCCCAAGTTACACAAATGACAATTGAAAGGTATCAATGAGTCCATCACAGAAAAACACCATTTCAGAATGGGATATCTATCCATTACCGGTATATAAAAAAAATGAAAAATATACCGCTATTTAACACAGTAGCCTATGGGGAAACAAAAAACTTTTATAAATACTTCTGTCTAACATTTTCAAACATTATCCAAAAATCGATTTTCGGCTTCTCGGCAAAAGAATTTGGGAGAAAAATAAAACATAATCCCATAATTGAAAGGTAAACATGCCAGTTAGGTTACATTTTTAAAGAATATTAAGAATCATATTTTACAAAAATAAATATGGTATTGTTAAACTGGTAGGCCTACATATTGGTCGGTAATCAAATTTTTAGCATTTTTTGAAGAACTTAAGAGCCATAATTTTATAATTTAAAGCAAAATAAAAATGCTGAACAAAACATTCCAAATTAGGATGCCATGCTAAACAGCATATTATCTCATTTTTTATAAAAATGTACAAATCTCCCTCTCTGAAATTATTTTTTTCTATGATGCACTCATTGAGACATTAGACTAACAATTAAACGGATATGAGCATAGTTGGGACAGCTGGTTGCTGTGAGGATTCCATGAATCCGCAATTTCACAAGAGCGGAATCTAGTCACAGGTGGCATACATTAGAATGTAGTAGACCCATTCTTTTTATGTGCAAAATCTTAAAAGTTTAGGAAACTGCTATACTTTGCAAGTTTGATTTCCGTTTTATATTTACAATATTGATGAAATACTTGATGAACCGCAAATCACTGACAAGTGTCAACACATGTTTTTTAACACAGTGTTACGATAGGGTGGCTAACTCCTTTCTACGGAGGGCTCGAAAATAAGCCAATGAGGGCCACATTTAAAAACATCTAAGAACGTGTACTATCGGATCACATATCCACTTTCCTGCTACCAGAGTTTGCTTTTCATAGATGAAATTTTGAATAGAACGCAACCGGGTTGCAGAAACCAGGCTTCCATTAAGAGTGCATGTCCGTTTACTTGTTAGTTCAAACTCATACACACACGTGATTAGTTTGATTAGTAGGGGTTAGAATAGGCTAGCACAGTAGGCGGTTGGGGAGGGGCAGCCATCAGAGCTGGGTATATCAGGTAAGAGGGATCTTCGTCCCTAGCTACCCCAATTAAAAAAATTGCAAAGTTTACGATTCATAAGAGTGGTGGTGAGTTAGGACATTATTGGCAATGTAACTAAGGCGATATTAAATGACTAAATGCACATGGCATAGTGCAAAGTCTGCAAGCCTTGAGGACAGGAAGATAGGAAGAAAAACAAGAGAGAGTAAGGAGGGCCAACTTTTATTGGTACATGTACTGCCCCAGCATTCGCCTGTTGGAGAACTATGGAATACAATGAAAACCATAGTCAAGGCAGCTGATCTCAAGAAGAGTGCTACCCACTCAGCCAACCCAGCTCGGTGTGATTCATAATGGGCTAAACCAATTTCCTGCAGTACGGCACCAGCCAATTACACTGTACGCCATAACATTTTAGGGGTTACATTTTTATGGGTAGGCCTACTTGCATACCTATGGGGGGGCCACACTTTAAGTGTTAAAAATCGTCTTTTTATTCGATATTAAGTAATATCTAATGGCAGCGGTATGAAAGGAAGCATGTGAATAAAATTAAATAAAAAAAATAATAAATTTATTAGATATTGTATATCTATGGGGCCCCACTTTAAAAACGATAACTGACCCGGGGCTTCCCCACCAAACCCCCAGCCTAACTGGGGGCTTCGCCTCCAGGCCCCTTGCTGACCTAACCTTTCTTAACCCAACCTAGCTTAAACCAACAAGAATAGTTGCTAGATTTAGCCGCATACATCCTTAACAGCTGGTGACTTGGGCCACCATACATTAACTGAAACGTATATGGGGCCCCATAGGCATACTAGTGCCTTTTTGGGTAACATTAGCCACTGCCTTTCTTAAATTATAGTCAGAATATGAATACAGCTCAAATTTAATTAAATGAAGCTTAAGTATTTAGATTGCTTACCTTCCCTCTCTAAATAAAAACGTCATAACCAAGGCGTGTGGTGCACGAATTTTGGCACCGTACCTATAAGCAAATTGAAAAACTTTTAAAGTAAAGCACAATATTTTATCGAAATTAAATTCTATTTAAAACAATCATGGAAGCATGCAGTGTCAACATCCTTGATGTCGGCGATCCAAAGCTCCCGCCAACATTTGCCAAGGATGCTTTCATGATGATTACTAGAGCAAACTAAAAGCCTACTTACACGACACCATTTCTTATCCCTTTAACAGCCGCCAAAGCTGGCTTATAAGGACCGGGTCTGGCCAAAAACTCATTCACAAGGGCTAAAATATCATTTAAAATCGTCATTGCGATATTAATTATTTTAAAAACATATAATTTTGCGATTTTCTTGCGACCACACGATTATCCAAATTCCCCAAATTCAAATTTGCAATTGTGATGCCAAATTGAAGATACGCAAGCGTCCTCTGGTGACTTTAGTTCAGGGGAAGCCACATTGGGACTCGTAAACGTTATTTGTCTTGAAATGCTTTCCTTTTCTATCCCTTTTCATATTTTCGTTTAAAATTATGACCACCTCAGAAGATAGCAGGCTACAGCATAATGTCTTTCTAAATGATCCTCTCAGTCTAAAGTCTTTGGTAGGCAAACATGTCAAAATCAAAACAAAAGCCTTCACTGAACACATGGGCTGGGTGTACACAGTTGACCCTGTATCTGAAAGGTAAATATCTGCCTTTTTTGCATACTAAATGCTGCTGTAATATACAGGATGATTCTTATGACCTGAGCCCACAGATTGTGTTATATCTCATAAACAAATGGATGAATCAATGAGATTTTCTGGACATGTACCTCTAATATGTGCCTGTCCTGAAAATCTCATTGAATTTCGTTCATTTGTTTATGAGATAGGACAGATTTTTAAAATTCGGGTCTATAAGAATCGCCCTGTAAATAAAAATACATCAGTGAAATAACAAAATATAATTTTCTAGTTATATATTAGTTAAGCCAAGCCACGATCAAGGTAAAATCGACAAGGTGGAAATTATTGTTGGATACAACATCTGTGATGTATCAATTTTAGATGTCAATGAAGAAACGGCAAACTTTCCAGCTCTTTTAGATGAACTGTTTCATAATGAAGATCAAGTGACAAGCCTGAGTACACAGGAATTACTCTTAAAAAAGGAAAGAACTTTGAAATGGTTTCAAACAAATCTTATTCCAATTGAATTAAGTAAAGAGGATGATACAGTATTACTTGTAATGAACGTTTTAAGGATTGTGCCGCCATATAGACCATGTGATTGTTGTGCTGATAACGAGGTTATCCTTGGGAAGATTCAAGGAATTTTAAAATCAATGCCTTCTGATCTAATGAATGTTGCAATCAATTAACTTAGCCATCATCAATTACAATAATGAATTTAATAAGTTTTGTATGTTCCTAAAGATTCTGAGAATAAAAATATTGAATAAATTTTTTTTTCGATACCTATATATATAATCTTAGTTCTGTGCTCATCACTTTATTTTTTTTAAAGCGGGACATTACAGATATATGTAATAAAATTATTTTACATCTCTACAAAGTACATTAATTAATGCTCACCAAGTAAATATAAAAGATATGGGTAAAGATAATTAAGCACTGCACAGATGATATAGGAGTCAAACTGTCATTGTGACCCAAAATAGTCACAGGTCATTAAATCATCAAGTGATCTTTCTTTTAAACCAGATGCATAAATCAAGATTTGAATTCCTATTGAATTGATTTGTTAGAATCATGCCTCATACTCAAATGTTAATTTATTCCCAAAATATATAAAAATATATAATTTTTTTCTTTAAATATAGAAGCAATAATATAACTATAGTAGGGCCTATATCAACTGGTGCTGTTTTTAAACATTAAGTTTATATACCCCATTACATTTAATGGCAATTTATTCAAAATTTATGAAAAAGTACCAAACTAAGATTTGGATTATAATAACAGAATACTGTCTCTGTTAAATGTATAGCCTTTTAATTTAATTTATCATGCATAAAAACTTAAAGAATAAGACCAGAAAATGAATAAGAATTAACAAATAATGGGAAATTAAAATATAAGAGACAGGAAAATGTGTCAAAATAGAACAAATATAGTAGGGGCCTAATTAATGAAATAGGGGGAGCTATAGTAAGCAATCAACAGAGAACTTGAAGGGCATTATGTTTCTCGCTAACATAGCTTAATCTCCTCCATGTCATTGATTATATGTTTGCTATCCACAGAATTCAGTTCCTCGCTTTGTTTTGCACTAGCTGGCTTGGCTTCAGGCAGTAAGAGGAAAGCATCCCATCCTGCATTTTTTGCTGCCAAATAATCCAACTGGACATCATCACCAATGTGCACGGCTTCATGGCAAGTGCAGTTTCCATGTTGAAGCGCAAGACTAAATATTTCTGGCTGTGGTTTGTAGCATTGCACAGTGTATGACGCCAATACGAAATCAAAGAAGTTCAGCAGACCAGTATTATTCAGTACAGCGTACAACCGTTCGTCGAAGTTAGAGATTACACCCAGAACAATCCTGTTGTTACGCTTCAAACTGGTCAGCATATCTCTAGTACCATGCCTGGTATCCCAGCAGGTACTAGTGCTGTAGGCTTTAAATAAATGATCCGAGATTGCCGTTAATCGCGCACTGTCCAGTTGGCACCCAGCAGAACCAAATGTTCTTGAAACCATGATTTTCCACCATTCTGAGGAGTTTTGAAGGGAAGAATTTAAACCGAAGTTAGGGTGGGTTACGTTGAGCTCCTTCCAACTTAACTTGAATGCTGATGACAGCTCTTCTGGATCAGCTTTTATTCCATAAATATTGGCTATTTGTGCATACTGCTGTCCAGGCGATGAGCGAAATTTTAGCAATGTATTGGTCACATCAAAAGTGATCAACTTGTAAGGTATCTTCGAGCACATTTCTGTTACAGTTGAATTTGTAGCACTTGATGAAGAATGCTGGATCACACTGAGCACACAAAATCTCATAAGCTGGTGTTCATCAATCAATCATGGCCTCCTTGAGAGCGGACATTTTAGCCACCATTTTGGATAGGTCTATCATCTGCCTGTTGTTGCTCTTTAGAACAACCTGACAATAGCCTTGATTATATTAATAGTACAGCATGGTATTGGTTAAAGAAAATATAGTTGTCATTCTTCTTGACATTGAAGGCACTACTACTTCTATATCATTTGTGAGGGTAAGTTAAATTTCCAAGTTTTTATCCTGTACAAAATTTGTGGCAAATATCATGACCCTTAATGAGAAGCAATTATTATTGATTCCTATAATAACAAACTTGACTATACTACCTGCAGGCATGCCCAAATACGCTTTAATAGCTTACTATTAATAACTGAATTAATACAGAGGATTAATACAGAGGAAACTTGTTACATTCTTGTGCTCCAGTTTTAAAGTTGACCTAGTTAAAGTACACTAAAGTAATAGATGGCGTTACAGAGGTATAGCGCCAAATTTGATCCAGTAATTTGTTATAACTTATATTATTTACTGGTAATCTTAACTACAGAGTAATTTTAGATGAATCTCATTACATACTATTGTTTAAATATGCATTCAGCATAAGCAATTATGAATAAAAAGTATAATTTTTAATTGTAATTATTATTATAATCATGGGCATGCATGCAATATTATTATATGGTATTATTGGTATTCAAAAAATATTATATAAATAATGAATTTCAATTCTAACACCTTAATTATTTGATATTTCTCAGTTTAATACAATTTTCAAACAAACACATGTTTGAACCATATGTAATTATATACCGGTATACAGACAGATACATCATGTTTTGGTTATAACGACTTATACAAGCAAAATCCTCAAAAAAGTTAAGAACTATTATAAATTTGTGAATACCAATTGAAGATAGAAAATAGGTTAGGTAAGCTAGAGAAGTGTGCAATATGTCAAACGTGGTCTATTGCAATAAAAGGTCAAAACACCTACTCAGTAAATTCAAACAAATAAAAGTTGTTATTGGCTATTTTCACCAATAAGCTGCTCCATTGGAACCAGTAGATAATTAATAATTTATTGATTTGATATCATGGCATTTCTTATAATGTTCAAATGGGGAAATTCTATTGGAATTTTGGATAGGGTATATAATGACATACCGTATATCACTAATAACAATTAAAACTTAAATAACCATTATTTTAAAAATTTACATCTGATTTATAATGCACTTATGTTTTAATTATCAATTGATACACTCAATGTTTGTTATAGGATGAACTATTTGGATATGCAAGAAAACACCTTCGAAAATATGTGGATGATAACTGGGGAAGGCCAGAAATGGATTGTTTGGTAGATGCATTGAAAACTCAAGTATGCAATACATTGTTATTGATTACATTAGAGGTATTTCAAAGCATTTAAATTACGTGATGATAATTATTTCAGGCTGACGATGATGTAAAAAATGAAATTGAAGGTGCAAAGCCAATAAATTTGACAAATACTTCAATTGATGAAATCAAGAATTCCCTATGTCAGAACATTTTGTGGCAAATGGATAATGATCGAAAAACCACTTCTTTGAAACAATTTCAAGGTGCCCTTTGGGAAGATGCTTACAAACTAGGGCACATCCATGGACAGTACGTTTTTTAACATGAATTTTAAATATGACTGTAAACATTTATTTATAATTTTTTTCTATACAAGGATAACTTTATGAATTTTAGTATTTATGACGATGTCCTCCCCAAAATTAAATATTGGCATGAGTTAGGAAAAAGAATTTTTATATATTCATCTGGAAGTGTGAAAGCACAGAAATTATTATTCCAATCTACCATTGAAGGGGATGTCACAAAAGTAAGAAGTCCTTGATGGAAAGTCATCAATCTACATATATATACTGGTACATAGATGTTTCCAAGTTCACTTTTTTAATTCTAAAAGAAACATTATTCTTTCTGAGTTAGTTTATAACTGGATACTATGACACCAACATTGGACCAAAAATATGCAGCGCAAGCTATATGAAGATCTGTTCTGAAATTGAGGTTATACCTAAAAATGTGGTTTTCTTAACAGATATTCCAAAAGGTAATTTTCTTCAATTAACTAAATTAATTTATTGCAACATCTTTTCCATATGCTTATCCAGTAACTCTGAATTATCACAACATTAGTGCTTTACTTTTAAATTTTTTACTTAATTTTTCTACATGATTCGACTAACCACCAAATCGTTTCATCTAATATTTTCGCCAGGTTTAACTTATTAGTTAGAGCAATAAGTTTTTGTGCTATTTAGATGCAATATTTTCAAGATACAGAATAAAAGATGTGATATCAAAAATCAAAACAATGATTAAAAACTTGAATATTTTAACATTTTCAGAAGGATATGCAGCACAAGAAGCTGGGTTGTGCGTTGGGCTTATTTCTAGGCCAGGAAATGCAGAATTGTCTGAAGATGATAGGAAAGCTTTTCCTGTATTGCAAACTTTTGAAATGGCATAGGGCCAATTTTAAATAAAATATTTCATTTATTTTTTTTTTATTTTGCATATCAAAACATTTCAAGAAGAGTCATTATAAGCTTTTCAAATGAAACATTGATTGCTTACATATTAGTTCAATTTAACTCAATTTTAGAGAAAATTCCAGCATAAATTAGTGTATTTGAGTAAATTTAAATATTCAAATTTTTTAATTTACTTATATTTGAAAAGCCAATAATGCTTTAAAATATTAAGAAACAGCATGACACCTGAAGTTCAAAAAATGCAGATATTTACGAATAAAGTTTACATTAAAAATTCATAATTTTAACTAATTATGTTTTATAATTACAGTACTAATTTGTTTAATGATTTCATCAAAATGTTTGGCTAATAATCAATATTTACAATAAATTTTCCTTACAAAATATGTATGTATATTTCTTATTTTTTTTACAATGTCAATTTAACAAATTTAAAATTATGGTTAATTACATTTCAATCACTCATACTAAACTAATAACGAAATTTACATGTACCATATATTATCAACAGACTGTAGACACATTTTGAGTGAATGAATACTTAAAATTACACTCACAATTAGTCTGCATTTTTACGAAAAAAGTTTAATGAAAATTCGCCAAGCTGTCCATTAAATTTTACTTCTGGAATTTTACATGACTCTTTGAGTCATATAAAGAGCAAAGAACACAGAATTGAACAAAGTCCAGATCGTCGCAGTAAATTAGAAACCTTCTCTCAGTTCTGCTAACTACTGCACACTTTAAACAATTATGCATCAAGAGAACATGAATTCAGGAAGGGACAATAGAGATCAGATTGAATTAGACCATGGGCAAGAACAAGGAGAATTAACAGTTAGAGGGTCTATTTATGATGAAGTGTATTTGGCACTTGGAGCTTTGAAAAAATTAATGCGATTTCTCGGTCTATTCCCTTTTACTGAAAATGTACGTGATAATTCCACGCTGGAAAGTGTGGTAGATGGCCTTCATTTCCAATGGACATCTGGCTGGCTGATCATGACGGTCATTTCAGGCATTGCTACAGGAATATTCTTCTACTACGGAATATGGCACGAAGCCATGCTGGTTCCCAATAAAATGGAAGGCATGGTTCATGGCACATTTATCGCCATGGTCTGCATCACGGCAGCGGTCAATTTGCTGGAATTCACCAGAAAGGCAAGGGACTGGCCAAATTATTTCCGTCGCTGGAAGGAAATCGACAAGATGTTGGACATAAACTGGGATCCAGAACTCCGTAGCCACGCTTGCAAAGCCACAATTGTTCTGGTTCTAATCCACATCAGCCTAATCGCAGCCACTGGCCTGTTCATCGCAGCCAAATTAGTTTTTGGGGATATTTCTGGTTATGGGTTTGTAGTTGGCATGGCTATGTACGCAACTTTAGTTACAGGTTGCCAATTGCTCCCAGAGATACTTTTCACTTATCTTTGCCAGGCCACTACTGTTCGACTACAACATCTTTCGAATAAAGTTAAGAAACTCATGCCCGCACTAGAGAAATCTTCTACAGCCAGATCTGACTTGAACATAGCGGATGAGTTGGAGAAGTCACGAATTGTATATCAAATGTTGATGGAAATGATTGGCACTACCAATAAGATTCTAGGGATACCCCTTGCTTGTTCTTGCATCATAAATCCATTTAGTCTTATTATTGTCGTGTATGTATTGAGTGAAAATAGCTTGATTAGTCTTGGGGCAAGATTTCATCAAGTTTTGGTGTTTCTTGTACCCTCATTGAGACTAACTGCAATATGTCTCTATGCACAGTCCATACAAACTGAGGTAAGTTTTTAATCAATCAATCCATGTATGAGGTTCCATTGTCATAATTATTTACGGAATTTTATTGTAAAAATAATAAAATAAAAAATTGAGCCATTTTTTGCTTTTATTTTGTTGGTTCTTTAAATAATTCGTATTTGCACAAAGTGCATCATGTAAGAGAAAAGATAGATAGAAACATTAGTGTCATTTTTTTTTTCATTTATATTACCCTGGCGATCATCTTTCTGCATTTTTTTTTGTTTAATTACTGGATTTTTATTAAAAATCCAATGAAAGCTTTTAGAAAGTAAGATATGCCATATAACATTTTATAAAAGTAAGTTGCAAATAGTTCCTATTAGTATAATTTTACACAGTTGTAAGGTTTTGTACCCCCCATGTAATTGTCCTTACAATAAATTATTTTAATATAGATACAGTAGACTATTCTGCTAGCTCCTTCAGTGTCCTAGTCATTAAAAATAAAATTTATAAATAGAACAAATATAATTACAAAAACTAAAAACTATTCATAAGGCAGACTGTCGATCAGTACAATCTATTTCATTTTCATTCTGTACATTTTCAATACAGACAAAAAGATTCAAGCGAGTTCTTTTCCAAATTCCGATAGTGCAATTATCAGAAGATGGCAAGAATGAAGTAAGACATTTTAAGACATAACTTTATATTTGTTTATATAATGATAATCCATTACAAATTTTAAGGGGAAGTCTCACTTTAAGAATGCAAATTTTAAATACTATGCATTAGAACAAGATCTAGAAATTAATAATATTGGAACACTTTTCTCTGATTTAATAGCACTTTTACAAAGTGAGACTTTCACTCTAACCTGGAAAAACAGACTGTCCAGTCTTTAATATTACATTTCTAAATAATTAATAGAGTCCTTGACTTCTTGTTCATGTATAATTAATAGAGTTATGGGTTATTGCTATAAAATACTTTGTTATATGTTATTAACTAGATGCATCTTTTCTTGCGATGTGTTAAATCATCAAAGTCAAGTGTCTCTGCCAATGGATATATTATAATTGATAAAGGATTCTTAGGACAGGTAAGCAAATAAAAAATATCAAACTAATTTGACAGAATTCTTTATACTTCAGCCAGCTAGAAAATCTCAAATATTTTTAATGATTTTGTCAATCATATTTCAAAGACTTTGTTTGCATTAAAAAAGTAGTTTTAATATTAATATTTAAATGGGTTTTTCTTTTATAATTTAATGTATAATTATATTTCTTTCATATCTTAGGTTGCAGGCACTGTATTGACATATGCCATAACTCTGCTTCAAGTGGGGCGACATTATGGCGAATGAATCATTAATGGAAATTATATTAAAATTAATTTTACTTATAGAAAAAAATAAAAAAATAGTTGATCGAAATGAAAAGTGAGATTTTACTATGAAATTTATAAATTATATTATGTGGTAGATGCCCAATCTATACATGTATATAGATTGGAGACAATTATTACAAATATATAATAATAAAATGTGAAACTTAATTATGTATTAAAAGTTTGAGAAAGAATAAAGCGTGGGAGTAAACTTGCATCAAACATTGTATTTAAACCCATGACAATTATCAGTATAATACTTTATATTATACAATGAAAAATGCACACAAGAATTGATTTGTAAATTTATACAATAGAATAACACACCTTAAAGTATCACAGTGTTTTCAGGCCTGAGTGTGTTGCGAACTTTTGAAATGGTAAAGAGTAAAATGTTTCATAAAATGTTTTTTTTCCTGTCAATTTGAAAGAAAATATATAATTTATTGTTTATAGTGACCAATTTAATTCATTTTTAGAGAAAATTTCAGCAAATATTTAACTAAATTTAAATATTCAAATGCCATACATTTTCCAATTTTCTAATTTAATTACACTTTAATGCCTATAACACTTTTTAAAAAATATTATGAAACAGCATTGCATGGTATACAACTGAAGTTTTGAAAACTGTAGAAATTCACGAATAAAGTTTAAATTCAAAATTATAGCTAATTATTTTTTATAATTAATTATTAACGCCCATAATGATTTTCATCAAAATGATTGACTAATATTCAATACTTTCAATAAATTTTCTTTACAAAATGTATGTGAATTTAGTTTTTGTACAATGTCATTTAAACAAATTTGTTATTATGGTTAATTACATCTTAATTACGAAATTTACATGTACATGTATGTACCATATATTATCAACTATAAATACATTTTTGAGTGAATGAGCACTAGCTCCCAATTAACCATAAATTTTTAAGAAAAGTAAATTTCATGATATTAAGTCAAACTGCCCATCAATCTTTTAATTAAGCTCACAATTAATTAAAATTTTAAGCAAAATAAGTTTAATGGAAATAAGCCAAGCTGTCTATCAAATATTACTTTTAGAATTTTACATGAATCTTTGATTCGTATAAAGAGCAAAGATAAAACTGGACCAAGTTCAGATCACACTGGGTTCTGCTAACTTTGTACTACAGGCTTTGAAAAATGCATCAAAAGAATAAGAATTCAAGAAGGGGCAATAAAGATCAGACTGAATTAGACAATGGGCAAGAACAAGGAGAAGTAACAGCTAGAGGGTCTATTTATGATGAAGTATATTTGGCACTGGGAGCTTTGAAAAAATTAATGCGATATCTCGGTTTATTCCCTTTTACTGAAAATGTACGTAACAATTCCCCACTGGGAAGCGTTGTAGATGGCCTTCATTTCAAATGGACATCGGGTTGGCTGATCATGACCATCATTTCAGGCATTGCTACAGGAATATTCTTCTACTACGGAATATGGCACGAAGCCATGCTGGTTCCCAATAAAATGGAAGGCATGGTTCATGGCACATTTATCGCCATGGTCTGCATCACGGC
Organism: Proteroiulus fuscus; assembly: GCA_034700285.1. Classification (NCBI taxonomy): domain Eukaryota; kingdom Metazoa; phylum Arthropoda; class Diplopoda; order Julida; family Blaniulidae; genus Proteroiulus; species Proteroiulus fuscus. The sequence goes on from JAQIXP010000580.1 coordinate 18,746, forward strand.
AGCGGTCAATTTGCTGGAATTCACCAGAAAGGCAAGGGACTGGCCAAATTATTTCCGTCGCTGGAAGGAAATCGACAAGATGTTGGACATAAACTGGGATCCAGAACTCCGTAGCCACGCTTGCAAAGCCACAATTGTTCTGGTTCTAATCCACATCAGCCTGATTGCAGCCACTTGCCTATTCATTGCAGCCAAAATAATTTTTGGAGATATTTCTGGTTATGGGTTTGCAGTTGGCATGGCATTGTACGCCACTTTAATAACAGGTTGCCAATTGCTCCCAGAGATACTTTTCACTTATCTTTGCCGGGCCACTACTGTTCGACTACAACATCTTTCGAATAAAGTTAAGAAGCTCATGCCCGCACTAGAGGGATCTCCTATAGCCAGCTCTAAATTGAATGTAGCGGATGAGTTGGAAAAATCACGAATCGTCTATCAGATGTTGATGGAAATGATTGGCACTACCAATGAGATTCTGGGGATACCACTTGCTTGTTCTTGCATCATGAATCCGTTTAGTCTTGTCATTGTCGTGTATGTGTTGAGTGAAGATGGTATGAATAGTGTTGGGGCAAGATTTCATGAGGCTTTGGTGTTTCTTGTGCCTTTAATGAGACTAACTGCAATATGTTTCTATGCACAGTCCATACTAACTGAGGTAAGTCCTTAAAACTATTTACTAGTATTATAGTCCCTATAATATGAATTAAAAAGGGAACACATATGAATTTATGTATGTGCATTGTACAAATTAAAAAAAAATTAACTTGTACATTAATTTTTTAAATGCAGACAAAAAGATTCAAGCAAACTCTTTTCCAAGTTCCAATTGTGCAATTAACAGAAGATGGCAAGAATGAAGTAAGATATTTGAATACAACATAATTTGTTTCAATAACCATTAAAATTTAAAGGATGGTTCACTTCATAACAAGTGCATTTTGAATGCTAAGCATTAGAAGCTAACGTATAGAAATTACACTAATTAGATTGGAATTAAACTTAAGTACCATTTACGAGAAATGACAATGTTCAAGTAAAGCATGGACAACACCATATCAGGAATAAAATCTCAAAAATTGAGTGCCATTGGAGAAATATAAAAATTAAATCACTCAATTTTGGAGAGAACAGTGAATTTTGGCTTCATTTTCCATAATTCTATGCGATAATGCATAAATAAAATAAATAAATGTATTGAAAAATATCCCATTTTTATAATGTAAATTTTAACATGGCATAAATTTTCTGGATTTTTTTGTAATGTACTTGGTGGAGCTATTGGCAATAATATTTTTCATAAAATCATGAATTTTCGCCTAGTCTTTTTAACCATGCATGGTATTAGCCTGGCATCATTTGAATTCCTCATATCACTTTGAACAGAGTTGAGCCTTTCTCAGAAGAAACAGGCTGCCCAGTCTTAAGTCCTTAATTACATTGCTAAATAATTAATATAGTCCTTGAGGTCTTGTACATGTATAATTAATAGAATTATATATAGGTTATTTGCTATAAAATACTTTCTTCCATGTTATTAACTATAGATGCATCTTTTCTTGCGATGTGTTAAATCATCCAAGCCAAGTATATCTGCCAATGGATATATTATAATTGATAAAGGATTCTTAGGACAGGTAAGCCAATTAAAGATATCAAACTAATTTTACAATGGATGGAAAATATTGACTATTTTTTTCAATAAAGTTTAACTTTTGTCAATCACTTCAAAGCATGTGTTTGCATTAAAAGAGTTTTAATGTTCATATTCAAATAGTTGTTCTTTTAACATTCAGTGAATAAAAAGTTTTTAACTATATTTCTCCCACAACTTATATAGGTTGCTGGCACTGTATTGACATATGCCATCACTCTGCTTCAAGTGGGGCAACAGTATGGCGAATGAACCGTATACATTATTAAAAATTTAAGAAACAATTTTCTAAATCAATATATAGCTAAATGTGTATAGTATATTATTATATAGCTAATTAATTAGATATGAACTTCTGCTATATCGTATGCAGATCATTATTAAAAATTAACAGTTTCACAATCACGTTCGGCTAGTATGTAGTTATTTAATTACTAATCGAAAATTAAATGCTTATAGGTTAACAACTTTAGTTTTACTTGATGCCCTGGTCAACGTCATACATTAAGCGCCTTGCCATCCCAGCATGCATAGCTCCCCTCACTACATGAGTCGATCAACTCTTTTTTATCTACTCTATGAGGGGAGCGATGCATGCTGGGAAGGCAAGGCACTGCCTTATGATGTCAGTCAGAGCTTATACGGTTTGTAATGTTTTTTGTGATCTCCTTTTATAAAATTTATAAATTAAAATTAAATTTACTTAAAAATTAAATAAGAAAATAATTGATTGAAACGAAAAATGAGATTTTTAAGTTGAGAGAAAATGTAATTTTACTATGAAATCTAAACGAAATAATTATATAAATTATATTATGTGGTAAATGTGTAATATTGTATACTTGTATAAAAAAAATGAGAGATAATACTTAAAACTGACAATCAGAAAATGTAAAACTTATATGTATAAAAGTTTTAGCAAGAATAAAGTGTGGGAGTGAGCTTGCATTATACATTATTTTCAAACCCTTAGCGATTATCAGTTTCATGATTTATATTATACAATGAAGAACGCACACAAAAATTGATTCGCAAATACATTCAAGGCATGCACAAACATGAGATTAAATTTAAGCACAACACCTGAAAATATCACAGTTTATAGGCCAAGTAGCAAACGGAAATGAAGTTATAGACTGGAAAACCACAGTGTATGAAAAGCTTGTTGGCAAAGAAAGGGTTAACAATGTATGTCAGGCAATCCTAATCTTTATCAATGTTTACTATATCTAAGATATGATTGCCATGCTTTTTACCTAAGCTGAATTATATCCATTATACCTTTTGTGAAACAGTGAGTCATTCGTGCTACGTAATTGGATTTGTGAAGCATTTTAGAATTTCAATATTTCTAAGATGGCATCCAACCAAAAAACTTTGCTCGAGCAAAGTGCCAGCATTGAAAGTTATTTGACTCTGCTCGAAACTGAAATTGGGCAAATGCATAAAGAGTTAAGAGAAATTGCGAGTCTCGTCCGAAAACTAGGATGGCACAGCCAGGATTATGAATATAACTGCACCGATGTGTTCAAAGAGAAGGCCATATTGGTAGAAGACAACTGCAAAAAATACAGTGCTGAACTTCTTGAACTATTTCCAACTATTGAAAATGGTATAATAAATCTCGAAGGTACGTATAATATGCAATGAGCTAATCAAAAAATTATTAATGCTCTTTTTTAAGTTTAACATTGACATCCAGCTACTTACTAACATACTCATATAACTAATGTTTATATATTGGCCTTTAATTATTTTGGAAGTCAAGTTTGCATTTTCACTCGTCTAGAGTCATTTACAGATTATAGCATATTATGATTAAACTGCATAAAATGCATTCATTATACTTATCAATGCAACTGTATTGAAGTGAAGTACTGCTGTTTTGATCTTAATCAGCTGGTTTAAATCATTGATTTCATCATGTGATTTTCTTTTAAATTGTTAAATGAAATCAAATAATGAAAAATGGATGCTTTTACTGACAGTCTGGCTAAAGTAATACTTTTTAATTACGAATTGACATTTGATTTATTAGGATACATAGACTTGTCTCATTGTCTCATGCATGTTAAAATTAAAAATCTGCTTATAATTTATTGCAAATTAATTCGCCATTTTTTGAAATTGCGTAAAATTATTAGTATAAAGAACAATAAATAATGTTTGATCAGTCATAAACCCTCGCCACATATTTGCTGATCCACATGTGATCCATGAAGAATGGACCATATATCCTTGGTCTATACTCCTGATCAAGCATATTGATGGCTCAGAGCCTCAGAGCACAAATAGCAAATGAGCCATATTTACTTGCAGATAATCATAAGAAAAATTTAAAACTTTAACTGTCCTGTTTCTAAAAACTGTATTATAGTAATGTTGATAGTTTAAACTTTTTTAATGAATCATGATTTAAATCAATAAAATAAGATAGTTATGATATTTTTCAAAGAAAAGTCATGCATATATTAAATTTGATAAAATAGTTCATGGAATGACGTATGTTTTTCTGTGAATTTGTTTCATATAGCTACTTTATAGATAATTCTGTATTGGGTTAAGCTATATTTCTAACACCAAAATTTAACATTGTAAAAATATTTAACAACAAATAAAAAACAAATGGTTTCCGAAAAATTACTTTTTGCATGCCAATGGAATCAGAGCATTACATAATATAGCACTTATATGTTACTATGGTATCCAACTAATTATATACGCCGGATGCAGGTGCAGCAAATAAACTAAAACTATTTTGGTATTCATTTATAGGTGAAGAAAGACGAGATTTTTTAGGATTCAGAGGACGTTATGATGTGGTTCGGAACGATTTAACGAATATTAGAAGAAATTTGTTTGAATACAACGAAGAGCTAAGTCGAGTGGACAATTTGTAAACATGCTTATATATATACGGATTTCAAATCACATATTTTAGAGTCTCTTTTTTGTGTGGATTGTTTATAACTTTAGATAATTAATAAATCTCGCACTCTCCATATTTGAAATGAAACTATGAACTCATTTAACCAATTTAAAATAATCTTAAAAAAACATTTGGCAAAATATTTTTACAGATAAAAAATTTCAAGTTTTATACCAAAAAAAGAAACATTATCTGCATGCGCTTTTAAATGGATTTAAGATAACTTATTTTAATCTTTCTTCGGATTTTGGATTATTTAAATACCCAGTAGTATATACTTTGTACCTGCACTTATATATATATTTGAAAATCAAATTCAAATAATTTTTATACAGAATAATGTATACATTGTATTCATGTATTAATGTAACCAATTTGAAATAAGTCTTTAATATAAAAAAAATTGTAAATCATAGATTAATATATAAATAAAATATTATAGGGTTTATAATACAAATTTAACAGATAGCAATTTACTTATGTGTTAATCCAAAAACACATAAAATGCTAAATTTACTTGGATGTTACCGGTAATTTCCACATAATTGTAAAAATGAGCCGTTAACAAAATAAAAGCTGCTTTATATAAAAACATTGTAATGCTATTGACTTGAATTACTAATGTCAGTATATTATAGGTTTAAATTCATCTCACGCTCGTCAGTATGTACGGCTACTGGTCGACCTGCACACATTTGGTAGTGGGTAATCCCACTATCGGTAAGTATCAGTGGTAAATTCCCACGTAAGTAGGGACTTTGACTTCCCTTTTAAAAATGCAAAAATAGCAGTGGCGGATCCGGGGGGGGGGGGAGCCATGGCATTTTGATGATTTTTCAGTGAAATTTTAAGTATTTTTGTGAAAAAAAATCGCCTGCGGCGCCATTTTTTTGTCAATTTTTCACAAAAAAGTTAACATTTTGGCCTGGCATTGTAATTTTGGAACAATTTTTAGTTGGGATTCCAATTCCCCCTCCCCCCCCAATGAATTTCTTCATGCGGCCCTGCAGGGTGGTCATTGTTGGGCATTGCTTCGTTTTAGGGATTGGCGCCCACCCTTAA
>JAQIXP010000581.1:0-24375 GCA_034700285.1 Proteroiulus fuscus
CTGCATCAAATTTCACCCATCCTCAATGCCTAACAAATTTTAGGGGGGGCAACAGACTTTTTGTCCACCCTGTATATAGGCTATACACTGTATACTTTTACGCAAGCCTATGCATCACGTACAAGAAAATATAAGATAAAATAGGAAAGAGACAATGTGGCACCATCTTTTAGAAATTCGGTGCCAAGCCGTCTTCTCCTTCTTTATCTACAAGTCTATATGACTTTAAAAAATAAAACCTTTGATTATTAAAAACTATGTTAAAACAATTCGTTCATATATATTAAACTGCAGCCTATAATAATTTACAGATTTACTATAGTAAATCATAGAATTACTGAGCAAAGGATAATAAGATTTGACACATCAGTTGATTTCATAAAATGTATTCTACATGCATGCAGTAATGGGGTGACTTAATTAAACATCAAATTGTTAAATTGAGTTCCTGACAATTTTAAACTTAATATTTTTTAAAAAGATTATCCATTGTCTTATATAGAACGTATAAGAAAAAGGACCAATCACAAGCATCCGTTTTAGTTTCAGGGTCTATGTTCGGCGACATAATTATATAATAACCCGATATAAACACAATCAAATGTAGGCATATAGAGTTGTATACATATCCAATTAACTTAGCCCATTCAATTATTTTTCCTCAATCATTATAATTTTATCTAGGCCTATATACATGGATACTTTTTTATCTTCTAAAATACCTAACTCAGCAATCCACACTTTGAGGTCACGCATGTTAAATCCTCCATCTCGTTTTATTTTCTATTGTATCGATTTTTAAGTCAATTTGATTCACCTAAAAAATGCAATTAACATTTATTTTGTATATATATATATATACAGAGCACAAATCGTCATTTAAAAGAACAGCACAAAAATGCTATACAAAATCTATATACAGGATGCCACACACGTATTCGATTGCAACCTTCGACCATATGGTCAAAGATTGCAATTATGGAAATGCTGGGTGCAAGAAAGAAGGATCCATTTCTAGATAAATGTAAAATGTTTATAGGTATACATGAAACAAAAACTGACAATCGTCAAGTTTATGTGTAGGCCTATTAATGTGCGGGGGGGGGGGGGGTTAATGGTGTATTAATGTTTTAGTGTGCAGGATCACATTGCAAGATAACAGAAAAGGTTACCCACTTGTGATCTACCTATATATTGTACGAAGTATTAGCCGAATAAATGAAGATCACAGAAAAACACAAGAGAGCAGTGACTCGCCTTTTTGAGGTTGGGTATTGTTTATATAGGCCCTATACGATAGCCTACACATGATCCGATTTCAACATCAAAATATGCCTATAGGGTGTTTCATGCAAAACGCTCCAGTAGCCTACGGGTTGAAATTTCACCTATAGCTGAAATTAACTGCCATGCAGTAAACCTAGGAGAATGCAGTGCTATCATATAGGGTGCATGATGGATTCAAGACACATAGTTCATTTCGGGAGCATAATATATGTAATCTTTGCGTTTTTGAATGAAACACCCTGTACATGTAGTCCTATATATAGGCTATCATTCTAGAAAAGAAAAGTCGGATGTGTCGTGAAAAAGTGTGGGAAATTCATATGTTTTCTGCAGTTTATGATATCACACATTATAGATTCTGCAATTCATTTGACACACCAGAAAAACTATAGAAATTCTGCTATCCTATAATGAAAATTTTGCTGGGATTTGGGAAATTTTAAACCAATATAAACACCTCCAGTCAGAAAAAACAAAAGAAATTCTTTTCTTTTTATGGAGTAAAATTTGCTGCAAAAATATAAAACCTCCTTGCATAATTTCCTCGTTAATTAGCTGATTACAATGAAAAGAAATGGCCTTTAGACTCAATTAATTGAGGATGAATGAAGTTAAAAATCACTACTAAAAAGTTTGTTATAACTTTTTTTGTGATAAAAAAAATCAGCACTTTTAAAATAAAATTTCCAAAGCATATTAAACTGCCTGTACAGTAAAATTTGTAAAATTTCGGTGTTTATATTACATGAAACTTCACCCCCATTCCCTCATACCCCAAAATGCTTTGTTTTATTTAACTCCCATCTGGAAGAAATCCCGTTTATAAATACAGTCCTTATTGAAACATGCAGGCATGCGCCTCATAGCGAGGGTATAGGTCATGATATCTTAAATACCAGAATTCATCCTATAGCAGTCATATAGGCTACTCGTAAAATATTCTGTATAACAACTACGGTTTGTGATATAGCCTAAACTTTCGTTCCATGAATAATGCAGGTTGTCTTGGCGATTCTGCACGTATAAGTCTATTACAAGAAGAGCCGAGCAGTCTACCAAAGAAAAAGCGTTGAAAAACAGAGAAATGCAAGGTTTAAGGCCTAACGTATAAAATAAAAAGCCGGTCAGAAGGGAATAATAAGCCGATCCTATACTTTTTTATGTGTGGAAAAACCTTCCTTTTATCCCATCCTTATAAATGACAAACCCACGGTAAAAATATCACCATCTCACCCTGGGCCTTAACACACATACTTTGTAGCAAAACTATTGATTTTTTTCACTTTGCCAGAAAACTATAAAAGAAGAAAGAAGAATGAGATGGAGGAAATCATTCCGCACCTAAATGACATCCATTGAGCCTCGTCAGTATAGCTATATAGGATCCACCAAGAGCTTCTCATTCCAAAAGCATCTCATACAGGACACTCCGATAGCATTATACTATAGCAAATCACAGCGCCACCTGGCTATATTTCTGCATATTTCTCTATATTCAGCCATGCGCGTCAATAGCAGTCAGTAATTAACGCAAATGCAAACAATGATGCAACTGTTGTATGCAGCATTTAAAGGGAAAGTTCCACTTTGTACCAAGTGATATTTAAGTTGTACACACTTGGCTATATGAGGACATGTGTGTCTACGTGTTTCATGAAAGCCAATGCCTTTTATCCAGTAGAGGGCGCTACATGCTGTCAGTATAATGGCGCCTACTTGGGCCCTACATTGTCACCCAACATGCATGTATTATGGGCATTTTATTTAAGGATTGATGCTCTCAAATCAACTTGCAATTTTCATGAATTTTAAAAAATTTTAATCTCTTCCTCCTACAACCCACTTCTTTCAAAGTGGTATACTTTCTCTTTAAATATGCAAATACTCCAGAAAATTTCACTGTAATTCACTGAATAGTTTCCTCATCAAAAATCAAAACACTATAAAATTGTATAGCCTATAGCATGAGGACGTCTCTCTTGAGTCAATGCATTTTTATTTTTTTATCCCTATATAATATAGGCTAAACTATTTGCTCAACAGTTCCGAAATGTCCAAAATGATTTGCAATGCTTCCTGTCATGGATCAATCCATTTCTTTTGCAAGAAAATCAATTCATGCTTGTCCCTTTTAATAAAAATTCATTTGGCCTATATGTAAAACTTTTTTACATTGAAATTTATCTGAGGTCAACTGGGACACTCCAATTGTTTACACAACAAATAACCAGATGATTTTCCAAATAATTACACGAGGGGTGTGACATATAATAAGAATTTTTGACATTGTAGTGGAAATTTAAAGGAATTTTTGGGGTTTTAGCCCGTTAATATCTTGCCAACAGTGCCCTCTATGTCAAATTGTTTCTAGTATTTGAAGGGAATTTTTAAAGAATTTCGTGGCAAAGCCCATGTCATATAATAATGTCCAACAGGCAGGATAATATGAAGCCTTAAGTATTAAAAAAAACCTTATGTGATATAGTAAACAAGTAGGATGCCATTGGATCTGCAAATATATTAAGATTAATAATTAAACGTTCGCTGCGTCTCTATACATATAAAAAACTTACATTATTGGATATATGTATAGGCTTATATGTGTACACAAAACCATTAGCCGACTATTAAAAGCACAGATGTAAGTTATAACATGAAACCTATAATAAAAAACCCTGAAGCACACGTGTAATTAAAGTAAATAAAACTGAAACGAAATCATGAGATAGAAAACATTGGGATAGTGCATGCATGTTGTTGTTGTTTTTATATTCACATCGACTGTATGAGAGCAAATTGAGATAGGACGCCAACAGAATACATGAGATTGTCTGCATGTCAGCTATAGGCCAATTAACTGTCAACTCTTTACAACAGTAACCAATCATAAACATTAATAACGCCAAAACTGCAAAATGCATGGGAGACTGTAATTATAATTATGGCGCTTATCATTTTTGGAAACATCATTATTTCTTAATTCTGGTAGCCTCAGTGGCGTAAAGTGCACTGGAATGATTACGCCTGTACCAGGGGCGGATACAGGAGTTGGTCTGCATGGGAGCCATGGACCCATGTGCAATGCCAGTGTCCACCCAATCAGTGACACGTTATTGCACTCCAGATTGTAATATTATTCTTGTTTGCAGTAAAACTGCAATAAAAATGCAACAGCAGGATTGTTTGAGATAACTATAGTTTTTAAAAACATACTGCAGTAAAACTGCTTTCCAGAGAAAAAAAAAATTGATTTTAGGTTTTTAATTTCTTGGATGCAATCTTACTGCAGTTTTGTTTCATGAAAGTAGCTCCATATAGGGTGACAAGTTGTTTCCGAATTCCTTGGACCATCTCGCATTTAGTCCTATCGTCCAGGCATCAAAAAAGGTCCCTGATCCATGCCATTGGATCTGGCTACCATATCATGAAGTAATATTCCCGGTGATTTTTCAGATTTTAAAATTCTAATATTCTCTTCTGAATTTGTGACCCAGAAAGTATCCTTGAAAATGTTGTCACTCAACATAAAACTGTCAGATTCCAACAGTTGGTCAGGATTGCAGGTCTCTGCAAAATTACAGAAGTACATTTTTAATGGGGAATCGGCACTGGTGCAGTACCTGACAGTAGTCAGACAGTCAGTTTACCGAACTTTGTTGCTTGTAATGAGTTTGTTGGTAAGTGTCATGGCGCGCACCTTGCCTTCTTGCATGCTCGCTCCCCCTAACGCTAGAAGCTGGCTATGCCCCTGGGTATAGCCTATATAGGTGTATATATAGGCCTATACTTATGAATTCCCCACCATGCAATTCATGGTATAGAAATACCAGCATGCAGACATTAGGAAGTCATATAGGCCTAGGTAAAGGTGTAGGCCTATACATTCTCAAGAAGAAAAAAATCGATAGAAAAAATGTCTGTATATAGGCCTATGCATTTGACGTTAGCTGCATATAACATTGGTATTTGTAACCATTAAAGCACATACAGACTGTTTGGCACCAAAGGTTTGTAGTTTGTAGTAAGAGACGGTTACCATAGAAACGCATGCCATGCATGAAATTTTCCAATATACTATGCCGATACAAAAAAAATCTAAAGGCTAACTTTGTTATTGTTACTAAATGCACTTTTCTTATAGATTTATTTGTCCACGCTTCTAATAAACTTTTTTCTTTATAAATATGCTGTATAAATTAAATACCCTTGCAACAGACAAAATTTTGATTTTTGAATTTATTATCAGACTGTAAATGAATCAGTCTACTCATTTTCCAGGACTTTCACGTTGGCCTACACACATCAGGTAAAAGGTGATATAGGCCCTTTTTAAAATCTTAGAACTGGAATTGCTTATATTTGCTTGCTAAGAACTAAGCCGGTCAAACACAGTTAATTTTTTATAAGAAATGTCAGTATTGCACATGCTTATACGCACTCGCTTCCCCATAGGGGGAATTGTGGCCATAGGTATAGTTTGGTAATCCTTGAAGTGGTTGTCATCAGTTTTTAAAATGTTTCTACGACCAGCAGTATTTTGAAAGTATACCTACCAGTACCGGTACATTCTCGAAAATAATATTTTAACGCATTTCTATGCAGGACCAGCAATAAGCGTATTTTGGCGTTCTTATCCGATCCTGCGCTTTTGTGGCCCAGTTCACGAGTAGTTCTTTTAGCTGCAACCCAAACGCAAGAATGCTATGGGTTATCGGTCTGTGAAGTGACAGCAGACGACTGAACCGACAGCTAACAGTCTACACCAATGTTAAGCTGGCTTCACACTCTCTCTATATTTGTCAGTGTGCAATATACTGACAGTATTTTATCAATATTTACGTATGTCACGCATGTGAGTATGTCAGAATACTGACAGTATATAGCCTACATCAGTATGTGTCCTCACAATTTCAGTATTACTGTGAATCTTTCACAACACTGACAGTAATACTGATATCATGTGAGGCCCACGCTTTAGTTGAACCGATGTTCCACCGTTTCTTTTGCTGCCATTTTGATTTTTGATCTCATTTGGTACTCTACCTATTTAACTAGATCACCCTGCACAAAAACGAGAGACGCTACAGCAAATACGCTTCAGGTTCAGATCGTGTAACCAGATGGTAACATGGTCATATCGCCAAAATATGCTAATTATTACCATAGGATAACTTTAATAGTGCTACCAGCTAACAAGTTCAAGGTCCAAAAATTATATAGGACCTACCTAAACTGTATCCCTTGTGCGCTTATGCACCTTATACTATTAAAAATAAAATTCCAATGCTTTTAGTCGATGATTAGCCTTGCACAGTTTATGTATCTCTTGGGCAATGTATGCACAATATCTTGACCCATTTTCAAAAAATTACAATGAGTAGCCTACAGTTGAAAATAAATCAGAGGAAACAACAATCCTTTAATAGGCTCTGAAACAACAATCCTTTAATAGGCTATATTTATGTGGGTGTTAGGCGATACCTCCAAATGCTTGTCAACAATTCAACAATTTTTAGGAGGCATGAAACTAATCGAGGGGTGACTTTCATCACAACATTTCCCAGGATCAATGCCAGGACTCAAATTAAAAATATTCCTGTATTAAATTATTTGCTACTTCTTTTTTAAGTGTGTTTAACGCTATTTTCATAAATTGGTGCAAGTCAAGAATTATTGGCATTGGCTATATAATAATATAGACCTATCTGAAGTTATTTTTTTTAAATAAATTGGGATAGAATTGCTTTAGGCTATGGTTTGTGACTTGTTTTTCAATCAAGGTTATAAAATGTACAAAAAATTAATAATGACATTTTATCTTTGGGCTAAAAACAGCAGATGGTCAATGACTCAATACGCATGAAACAAGTAAAATAGAAACAGAAAAAATCTGAATAAGAAAAGTGAACTAATTTATCCATATTTTCATTGCAGAAAGGTCATTATAAAGAAAGCGAAAGATAACATTCAAGAAAACACATCGTGCTGTACTTCATTACCATTACATTATCGCCTACAGTCCTACATGTATAGCGATGCAGGAATTCCACGCAGTAGTTCAGCTTATTGACAAACAATAAAAATAAAATAGTTTATCCAGCATTTAAACGCAAACTAAGTAATAAATAACTCATTTATGAGAAAGTGGGGAAGATATTTGATTCTTACATTTATGAGTGCACGTCGTTGGCGTCCGATAAAAGCGTTTTATTCCAATGTTCAGAGAGTAATGGCCAACGAATCCGTTAAATTGGTGTGATAAAACACTTCATTTAGTTTCTTGATATGTTCGCTTTTTTATCCGATCGCAATTAACAGCAACAACTAACATTAATAAAAAAACACGACATTTTTTTTTCTTGACGATAAATAATCAGCGAACGTCCCTTACAAACAAAAAAAAAAGAGCAACTGAACTGAGAGGGCGCCACTTGATGACGGTCAAAAGACTAGCCAATCACAGTCCGTTGATACAATATGCCCCGCCCTCCAACAACTACAGTACGTCTCGTAAAGATAACACTAAAAACGGAAATGCAATATAAAAAAAATAATTCAAGAGGCTGTAGTAGAATTGGCTACTTCCAATACTATCTACAAAAAACTACTACAAAAAACGTTTAAAGGATGTACAAAATTGTTCCTATTGCGTCCTATTAATCGGACGCCAGAGGCTGAACACCAACCAGTTAATTTTTAAAAAATACTTTTCCCTCTTTGAGGCTAGCGTTTACCTATTTTCTTTTTCTTCGCTAGCCTCGTAATCCCTCTGGCGATGGTATTCAGTACTCGTTCTTACATTCCATAAACAGATTTGTTTTCATTTTGCACCATTTCCTTTATTTTGTACTTTAGTCAGGGGTACAATTCGACACAAAGGAATCTTGAATTTAAACTAGATGACGAATTGACAGACCCAAAAGCTGTAGTTTTATTTAATACTAAATCCCACGTGTCTTTTGTTTTTCTTCGGAACTTTGCCTCGTGACCCTTCCCACAATGCCTATCGCCCAAGGTTGCAGCGCGTGCGCCTTTTGGCACGAGAGTGTCAGTGTCACCACGTCAAAATGGCGGCGAATTCGCCAAGTTTTTGAAATGCTGGACCAGAGTAGGATTGGGATTAGTGCCGTCTAAGTGTTCGCTCTAAATGTGTTTGTGGAATGGCCGAGGCCAAAAGAGTAGAACTGACAACGGTTGGAACGTTAAAAAAGGAACGAAAACCCAAAGACGATGCTCCCACGTATCGCTTTCAGCTGACACTCGGCGAATCGAACGAGAAAACATGTCCGGAATATAGCTATTCACAGTTGGTGAAAACGGTTCGGGTAAGCTCTTTTAAATTTGCTCTGCTGGTAAAAATATTTTATAGGCCTAACGTTAGAAGAGAAAGAAGGGAGGGACCTTTTACGTAGAACGCATGCATGGCTACGGGGAAAAAAGAGCTACACCAAGCCAAGAACCAGGATCTGTTGGTCTATGAGCAAAAGGCTGTGTAAAATGAGTGGATTTCCTTTATGTAATAATAGAAATGTGAAAAGACAAAAGGGGAAATTGAATTGTCTTCACGAGGTTCATTATGAAAAATTGCTCAGAATGAGAATTAGGTGAAAGCCTCACAGTCGAAATAAAACGACTCGACGCCATCTTTATCACAGTATTGGGGGGACCATGGGGGGAGACTATGCTCGACGCGTACTCCCCCCCCCCCATCCCACTTAACTGTATAGACTCCTCATTTCGTTTCTTTATTTGCATATACGTATGATAGATTAGTATTAACTAATTAAATTCAATTAAGGCGAGATTGTAGTTGTTAAATCTAGTTTCTCGAAATGGCACACGAGTTAAAGCACGTGCACCTTTTGGAGTTTTTACTCTCAGTGGTAACGATTCGAAAACCGTAAAGCACGTTCACATTATTAGTTGCACGTGCTGAATCAAAATGGCGGCCATACAAAAGGAACACGAACAAATCACTCTTATTAGTTTCGTTGATTATTAAAATAATTAAATATTATAAAATAATACATTTCATCTCTTATGTCGCAATTCACACTGTTTAAGGGGTGGAGGGTGAATTAACCTCTGCCTAATTGCAAAAAATGCAGGAGGGTGGGTGAAGGAGAGAGAGAGGGGGGAGGGGAAAGATAAATGTTGGGTGTCTATCCAGTCTTCTCGCAAACTAGATCCAATGGGGAAGGGGGGGGAGGTAGGGGATAAACAAAAACATTCAATCTAAGTTGGGGGACTGACTCCAGGGTCGTTCATAAATGTCGACTCAGGATAATGGAATTCCTGGAGCTGGGAATTAGGGGGACGATAAGTAGGAAATTTAACCCTCGCCACACAGACCTCAGGTGTCACACCACCCCACCGTAATGTCAATTGAGGACACTTGGAAGGAGGGAGACGGCGAGGATCGTTCATAAAGATTATTCGTGGAAAATTAAGCGAAAACTTCCAGGGATTGGGGAAAGGGGTGACGTCCATCATCGACTTTCGTTACGTCATATCAGGTTGATCGAGGGCTTACTCCAAGTGGATGAGGTGATTCTCCCTTTCTTATAGGGATTATCCCCCCACGAAAACTTGGTTTTTGCACCGAGGGACATTTTGAACGAATCGAGCATTTTTTTGGAAAGGGAAAAGGGCGTAAGACTCCAATTTTTTTTTTGGGGGGGGGGGGCAGGCGGGAATAAACCGCATGGAAAAGAAATCAATATAATATAGGGGGCGCTGCGAGACGTCACTTTTGTATGGCGTCAATAACGACGCGGGAAAGATATATGAGGCGGGGGGATGGGGGGGACGATATCGGAGTGGGACTGAAAAAAGCCTAAAAAAAATTCCTAGTCAAATTTTTGGAACTGAAATGTGGCCTTTTTTTCAAAGCCTGCGTGCGTGTGTTTTGTATATCATTGAAAATTATTTCCCAAAACAATAAAGGGCGAGTTCATAGGTATGGATAAGGGGTGGTAGGGTCAGGTGAAGACGGACATTGGCCGCCCCGTATCTATGGTAGTCGGGTGGTGAGGGGGGGGGGTTAAACGGGTATTCATTATTATGTAGGGCACCCCCCAGTGGGAGGGGTGGGCGCAGACGATATGGGGGTGAAGGGAGGCCGTCAGGGACGATTGAAAATAAGGAAAAAAAGGTTGCGAGAGAAATAAAGAGTCGATGTATAGCGCGAAACCGAAACACGAAAGAGAGAAAGCGAGTTTATAGAAAAGAGAGAGAGAGAGAAAAGATAAAATGGAAAAAGGAAGAGGAAAAAGAAAACACGTTGAGTCGGACATTTTGAATTGTTGAATAGAAGGAGAATGGGATTAGGCAGAACGCCATTTTGGCGTTCTATTCGTGGAAATGGAACACCCTTATACCAACACGACTATTTTTTTACGCTTCTATTTATAATAAATGAATGAATTTCTGCTGGCTTTTTGTGTGTATTTACAAGTTTTATTTTATTTAAAAATTGCTTAATAAAAATATATTTTAGGAAACAATTAATATTTAATTCTTCAACATAATATTATACAGTATTTAAGTGGCAAGGATGAGCTTGTTAGTGAGGGGACTAGATTGTAGCTTATATCAAGAACTAATAGGCCTATTTATTTTCAACAATTAATTAAGTCTTAAATTTTTGTTGACTAAAAAGACCAGTTTGAATGATTACAGTATTCCTAAAGGTCCAATATTCTAGGGGTACAGGTATTTTAATCATTACCCGGTATCAATGAAATTTCACCACTTATATAATAAATAATAAATAAGTGCATTGCACTTAAAATACAAAATCTACATTGAACAAAACCACATAAATTCCCAAAAATGCATTGGTTAACATGCTACTTTGTACCACCATGCTTATTTCAATAAATTATGTTATAGGCCTAGCCTACGCCTATCATGGTAATAATCTGTATGTTGTTTAAATGTAATTTATAAATAGGGCCTATAGGCCTATTTATTTTGGAAGATGGATGGCATTAAAATTTGCATGCAAGGCCAACACGAACATTTCTATTTTTTTATTGTTATTAGCATATCGTTGGTAATTGTTACTTAGCTTCAATTTTATGTGAATGCTACAAACGTCAATAAAGTGTGCAAGAATATTATTTGTAACTCTTAAAAGGATTCAAACATGAAAAAAATATTTTTAAGTTGCACCTTAATAGAAATAAATACCGTACTGTGTTCATAGGATTTCAACCGAGAAACATTAGAATGCAATCTTGACAATGTTATTATGCTCAACCTGACACTTCTATTTAACTAATGCTAATATTTCTCCTTCAAATGACCATTTTTAATTATGAATAAGCAGTCTTTAATGAGGTATAACTAGATAGTCTTTTTATTTCTTTAGGGGAGTGAGCCCACAAACAATGGTTCCAGCGCTCTTCCGGAAGATGGTCGGGGCCCAGCAGCTAATGATCCATTTGCCCAAGAAGACGATGACGAAAATGATAAACTCAAGGCAATGGCCCAAAAATTTGAGGAGAAATATGTATGATTGAAGTTGTTTAACCTTAATTAGTAGTTTCTGCGGTGCCCATATGAAAAATGACATTGTTCATGGTTTTGTTTTTAGGCTCCCAAGCCAGAAAAGAAACCTTGGCGAAACAAGGTGGGACGCATGGAAGATTATATTGATCTTGGAATGGGATATGACGAGACTGATCCCTTCATAGATAATACAGATGCGGTAAATGTTCTTGACATTGCCTCCTCGGTTAGTCCAGTTTCTCCAGCTTTAATTAAGGATGTTTCTGCTCATAGTATGATGAGCTGGTTCCTTCAACGCTGACCACAAAGTACGGTGGATTTTACATTAACTCAGGGAAATTGGATTTCAAGGAAGTGCAGTCGGAGTCATCTGAGGATGAGATCGAAGACCCATCTAAAAAAAGGAAGGTGACTAATCATCATTCACATGCCGATTATTTGATACGTAAATTAGATCCCGGCCGGCATTGCTGCAAAATGTACGGGAGCAGTTACTATAACAAGTTCTTTGTTAACAGCGACGTAGGCTAAAAGAATTCGACAAGGATAACTTGAGACGGAAGAAGAAATTCATTAAGGATGGCCGAGAGGGAGATTTTCTACCAAAGAAACGCGGTAGAAAGCCACTGGAGAGGGTGGATGGGTAAGTTTTGTGTCTTCTTAAGATGACGAGACTACATGTGTATTCGTGTCATTCTAGTAATTCATTGCAGTTCCTTACTCCAACCTAGGAAAAAACAACCGACCGTTGCTGATCTTTTGCAACAGCACAAAGCTCGGAGGCAATCGCCTCAACCGTCGTCCCTGACGCAGCAGCCCCAGCAGCCGCCGACCTTCTCCCAGCCGCACATTCAGGCCACGATTGCTGCTGAATTGGCACTCGTCGCTGCCGGCCTTGGTAAATTCATTTGCACACGACGTTGCTTCTCTCCGTTTCTGCTTTTTCCTATTGCCCCTTTTTCAACCCTAGTTGGTGCAGGTGAACTGATGCAAAGACCCGATGGTTCCATTCAAGACATCATCGAATCTGTGGTTGGCGCAGTACGTGAGAAGGAGAGCAATGGCATGGATTATGCTCAAAACACGTCATTCTCTAGTAGCAGTGAAAGTAGCGACGACCCTACATTCGTACCTCAATCCGGGGGATGCCCTAAACTTCCTGAGGGGTTGACGGACGACATGGACGAAGCCATCAACCAAATAAAAATAGCTGCACGGAAATCGGCAGATGGGAAGTGCAAATTCTTCTCCCACGAAGTTAACAACATCTTGTTGAGGTATCGTCTTGCATTCCATAGGCTCGAAAGCAGTTATTCTCTGGTACAAATAAAAGAATTATCAAATGATTAGTCTCAACTTTTTGCTTCCAGCATAGAGATGATGTCGAGGGACTTGTCGTGTAGCCAGCGGTCCACCGTCTATGGTCATCTCGCCTCGCATCTTCCGTGCACCAAAGAAACGTTATTGAAGCGTGTAAAGAAACTGAGGCTGGATCAAGAAGATGGAAAGTTGCGGGAACCCATGAGGCGATTAAAGCAAGGTTAGTTTTGAGCGGATTCGATCCTTGGCCGTTGATGCTCGAAAGTATTGGTTGAGACTCATTTTTCCACCCTAGCTATCGACGAGATTATGCCAGGACTGGAAGAAACGTATCAAGCTCGATGTTTGGTGGCAACTGAAGGAGGGTGAGTAAAGTCTCTCCCTCATATTACTTTTTAATAAATGCACAAGCACTAATGTAAATTCTTTTCTGGAAAATAAAAAGAGTGAAAATTGTGCAAGGTTCGAGTTCTGGCGAAGACGATGAGAAGGGAAAAAATCTGGATTATTTTTTCGATGACGAAAGCGATCATTCCAGTAGAGACGAGGAAAATCTGGTGGATGGTGTAAAATTAATTCGCAAAAAGTTTCAGTGGAACGATAAGATAAGGTAGGAGATTGTGATTTAGTTAACTTGGCCTAGAAAGTTGTTTTATTTATATTTTTTTCATTTCTAGAAAATTACTCTGTGATGTTGTACAAATTAAAATGAAGTGTTTTGAAGTTTCCAAAATGAGGACCCAGTCGGCCGAGGAGTATCTGAAATATTTTTTGCAAACTGAAGTGCACCGTTTATGGCCAAAGGGGTGGATGAGAATAAGGTTGGATTGCATTATGGCATTTGTATTTTCATTAATTTTTTGAGTGGCTTCTCAACAATCTCACAACAATCAATGATATTCCTTTTTTATTTTCAGAAAATTGATCAAGGAGACTCGTTTGGTGCATGCTCATTTAACGTAAGTACATAAAGCTCCTTTTTTTTAAATTTGGATATTGGTATGATTTTTGCGTTCCCTTTTCAGCTATCGTCCAAAACGAAACCTGTTGGCGATAAAGAAGCTCTTGCCGGCAGTGAGCCTTTTACCATTAGGGAATGCAGCTTTGAAAAATGCACCCATCGATGCTTCGGTGACCGCCATTTTAGATTCAATACCGCAAGGAGCTGCACTTCTGAAGTCGATCCAGTTTACAGGTACGTGCACGCCATCACCGTGCACCCCTGTTAGTACCCCAACGTCCCACGACATCAGCGTGGCGTCATCCTCGACTGCATCCAGCCTCGTATTGCCTCGAGTGTCCATCACATCGACGACGAGAACTGCAACGCCGGTTCCCGCCACAGTGCGAGAGCCGGATCACCCTTCTGTTGTAGTGACGCCCATCCCCTCTACTGCTGGCAGCAAGTCGGTCCAGGTTCTCACTTCTAGTGCATCAACGAATTTGGGAACGAGCGTCATTCAGAGCACAACGACGAGTGCCACTCCATTTTCATTCCAAGCTTCCAAAGTGCCACAGACGCAGGCGTTAGAAAGCCCTAGCAAGTTGAATCGGGCACACAAATCGTTATTCGATGTATCCGTCGTCTCCGCCATCGCCAGCGGAGAGTGTCTCCCAAAAGTGAGTGCTGCAGGGGGAATGTCTTCAGCCAAGGACATTTTAAGTGAAATAATCAATAAAAGCTTGGCTGGATTTTCCAATTCTGAAAAGTTGTCCAGTACTTATAAGTATCGTGATAGCCCCAAATTTGCTGCATTTTTAAGCAAACCATTTTCTGGTGGAAGCAGTGTGGCCGGCGGCAATCAGGCTAAAAGTCATGTGGAGTCCAAGACCTGTTTCAGTGTTCCGAAAAAACAGGCGGTGACTCAACCCGCTATAAAAACAGAATTGCACGGCGGCGGCGTCTCGTTGCATAAAGATTCTGAACGGCACGGAGTGCTAGAAAAGCGAAGTAGTGCCTCTCACATTGCGCAAGATTTAAGGACGCAGTCGAGGTCCGTCACCAATAGTGGCGGAGGTACCTCTTCATCTCAAAAGACGCTGCACACGGATGGGT
The DNA here is from genome assembly GCA_034700285.1 of Proteroiulus fuscus. Lineage (NCBI taxonomy): Eukaryota > Metazoa > Arthropoda > Diplopoda > Julida > Blaniulidae > Proteroiulus > Proteroiulus fuscus. The sequence continues at coordinate 15,179 of JAQIXP010000581.1, forward strand.
ACATGCCGGTGGACTGTCTACCTGGCAAAATGGCCGTTCCATTTCACAGCATGTATGATATACAAGGTGCTATTTCGAGAGAACTGCAGGGACAGAATGTCCCATCCTCCCTAAGTGTTCTTTCTCCCGGTGGCTTTAAGGTGAAATCACGCCCCCACACTTCCTCGCCTAAATCCAGTTACTATGCCACTGCCAATTGCGATCAGCCGCTGAATTTCAGCACTGCGCGCCAGGTAGTCTCCGTGCTGCCCGAAAGGAGTGGCGGAACGAGTCGGAATATCACTTCGCCGCAGGCTAACTTGAATTCACCTCAGGAACGCTCTCGTGGCTCTAGCCCCATATCACCAGCTTCGGTTAGAATGGTTAATCTACCTCACCATCAATCTTCTAACAAGTACATTAGCAGCGGCTCACCGATGAATGATCCCAGATCTAGGACGCCACATGAGCAAGGTGATTACGGTAGGCCCACTGTCGTTTTAATTGTTTCTTAGTTTTTCTTGGGGGAGGGACGGGGAGAAAGAGCAGGTGAAAAAGACTTTCAAGAAGAAATTTTGATGCTTTTTCAAAGTGCATGTAAAAATATATGCGTTTTAACACTATTGGAGGATGGGGACTATATGCTAGATCAATTTTTTTATTCAGTTTACCTGGAAGGAATCGCCGCATCATTTCAGGAGTATCATTTAAAGAAACCGCAGCATAGAAGCATAGATGTGCCACCTCAACCATCTAACATCAAATCAGGCGAGTGTAAAATGCAATGTCTTTACTTAAAAGTAGGGACACCTTTGAATGCTTAATCTTATTCACAGGTGCCGGTCATCCAGATTTGAACAACCTTAGTCCTCCTGGCCACGTCTTAGTGAATCATAATCTGCCAAAAGTGTCAAGCACATATTCTGATCCGATTCATTCCATTTCTCAGGTAAACAAACAAAAACAATCATGGCATTAACTATTTATCTTTGTAGTGTTTCCCAAATGGTTTAACTAACTATGCAACTATTTAATTATAATAAAATATTAACTAGGAACCATTGCAGTAACTTCAAAAAATTCATGGTATTAGGAAGACAGCACAAAATTTTAAGACATTTTGAAATCACAGTGCGTCCAGTTGGCAAAATGTGCAAAATGTGGAGAATGCTTCCAAATCACGTATAAACATAACAAGTATATCTTGTGCTAAATGACTAGTGCATTCAGATTTTTCAATTTTTGGCCTGTCTCCCTGGAGTTTGATTTGGTATGGTTAACACGGTATTCGTAATTATAGTCGGTTCCAATAATTTTGGACCCTGACTGCATAGGAAATACATGGGGACCAGGGTCCAATTATTGGAACAGACTATAGTGTGAATACAATGATAAAATTTCACATACAAATGACATTAGAATTATCTTGGATTTAGGCCTACTGATATTTTTAGCTGACCAATTCCTAAGGGGTCACCAAATAATTTTTAACAGCAATGGTGCTTTAAATGAAATGTTTACCACTTGATAGATTAGTGCTAAATGGACAGTTTCTAATAGTTTATGTGCTTGTAAATGTATAAAGTAAGAGCAAAAGCAGTCAAATTATTGCGACAGTCAGACATACTATGGTCATCATGACCCCTTTCCCCCAAAGCATATTTTTAGGCTTTTGATGATGTACTTGAGTATAGACAATGCCATTTTGATATTGCATACAATTGACTTCCTATGTGTTAATATTGCAACTCATTAAAACAAATAGGCAGTTTTATCTTTTAATTAACACAAGAATGTTAAGCATGCAACTATTTTGAGTTTTTTTTCTGTTAAATGCTTGCTGGTATTGTTAACTATTTCTGGTATTTTTAAAGTATATGTCAAACTTTTTATTACCAGATAGGGCCTACTTTCTTCTATTTTTTTCCACTTTGAATAGCTTAATTTAATTTGATAGCTGTCCAAACTAAAATGGCTTATTTTCTGGTATCGCCATCTATTGACATCTTTTGTCAGTAATTTGTCATGATTGGTCTGCAACAATCAATGTCAATAACAGATAATTGCTGTTTCGATAGTACCAACAAATTACTTTCACCAGAAAATTAGTCAAATGCCAATACCTAACGTTCGAATTAAAGCACAATACGAACTTGCATTAACCTTCTCACAGATCCTTCTAGTTTTACAGAATATAAACTTCAATTAATATTCCAAATTTTACTTTTTTTAGGGCTGCACTGAAATCCCATTTCTTCAATACCCTCGTTACATTCTTCCACCAACACTTCAAGGAAATAGCAGTACGCCGTAACACGACTTGGATGAGGTGACAAAACTTTTCCACACGATATACAAGATGTGAAAATGTTTACACTTCAATAATCAGTAAAATAAAAAAGTAAACTCTCTAAAACATAAATTATGAATATGTCTATCTCACTAAAAGTGTTCTGATATTACTTGAAAAATTGTAGGGGAAATATTTTATAATGCATTTTTTTTAAGTAGAAATGAATTATATTTTTTCGTTCCTCAACTACTGATCTCATCTACGGGGTAACCCCAAAAGTCTCAAACCGTAGCCCTGAATATAATACAACAAGTTTGTTAGAGTTATCCGGTCATGAAGGACATTGATGTCTGGTGATGTTCTTGTCTATAAACAGGCCGACTGCGCTGGTGCAAATGATAAGAGGTGCTCACTGTTGGCAATTTCATTTTGTCACCTGATCCAAGTAGCTAATCAGTAATTAAGGATAAATGGCATTATGGCACGAGGCCTCGAGTGACCGACAGTTTCTGCCCCGTGTGACAAACGGAAATAGCCAACAGGTAGCGCCTCATCGTTTACAGTTAAGACTTACTTTTTTTTATAGAACTTGTGTTTGAAACTTGTGGACACCTTATATAATGTATCATTCAATATCACCTTGTTAAATACAAATATCAACTAAACTCGAGGGACAAAAACCATCTTGTTTTTAATTTATTTACTAACAATGTTTATTTTTATGTCGTTACATTAGAATATGTAACACATCGGTTTAGGAGTATTTGAACAATGACGAGTGAAAGCAAAGGCGTTTTTTGTGACAACTGTTACATTATGGTGTGCCGTTTTGTCATATAAAAGGAGTATGTTAGAGGAGAAATGATCAATGAATTAGCTAAGATAGTTGTGGAATATGTTCATAAGACTTCTGTAAATGAATAAGACTAGAGCAGTGGTTCCCAACTAGTGGCCCGCGATGGCATGCAATCCGGCTCGCCTGACCACCGCCGCACCCCCCCCCCCCCTTTCCCGAAATTTTCGGAAACTAGATTAAATGCAAAAATTACATTTTTGGCCCATTTATAACTGGTTTTTAACCAAAAACAGTCGCCTGCAGAGCCATTATATGTGAATTTCTGCAGTGATATACAAAAACCTAATTTTTGCCTGCGGCCAAAATTTTACCAACATTTTTTATGTCGGGTTGGGCCAGGCCCCCCTTCCCCCAGCAGAATCTGGCCCTATGGTGCAATATTGAAATTGGATCTGGCCCAGAGGGAGAAATGGTTGGGGAAAATAGATGTTCAAAGGCTTCTCTTTCTCATGGATTTCAATGGCTAAAAAGTTGAATTATTTATTTATTGACTGGCTATATTGCAGCATTTTTCGCAATTTTTGTAAACAATAACAAAATCAAAACTACATTTGGGTTTTAGATGAAAATTACTAGCAGCATCTTTGTCACTTGAAATTACTTTCCTGGAAAGTTGCTTGTTCTGATATATTTTGTGCATTGGTGTAGAAAGTTTAACAGTATTAACACTATCGAGACTATTAACTGGGTTCGATACTATGCAAGTCGCTTTAGTTGTCGATTTTATAAAAATTTTAGGGTTGCTCATAAAGTTTTGCCCCTCACTTATTAATTATTTAATATTTTCTTGGATAACTTTTGATTAAATTGCATTATAATTAAGCTCATTTCTTTTTCAATTTCATCACCTCATCTTTCGCCTGATTTTACAGCTAACCCTGTACGGAACAGTCCAAGTGAATTATGTCAACATATTATTGTAAATAAGATTTGAGAATATCCTTATGCCAAATTTCTGCTTTTACTGATCGTTTTGTGTAGAATAATAGTGAGGGGTAAGACTTATTTGAGTGGTCCTCCTAATACAACAGAATCCCTTGGTGAATGTTCACTAATTCTTCCAACCCTTTATTCTGATTAAGCTTTGTCATGTATAAGCAGTTTAAAAGTATTTAAACTATGCATGTTAATTAAATGCTTTTGTATTTTATAACGTAAGAAAACCTCGACTGATGATTTTTGCAATGTTCTCCGGACTGCTAACACATATTTCAGTCAATGAACAAGTAAATACACCATTTTAGTTACTCCACGGCGTTATATTAGGATGCTAATCCTAAATTAAAAATAAATTGTACCTGGATCATATCGTCACTAAAATACACTGCATGATGCACGGCTTGATAGTGAGATTACCCACAACCAAATAGCATCATGATTTGCTGATCATAGGGCCCAGAGTTGAATTGAATGGAATGGTCAATCAAATAGCATTATTTGCCTCTTTTAGTTTGCTGTTAGCCAAAGTGAATGTATCATGTGATATATTTTAGCAATTTTCAAGGAACAGAGACATAAATTGATGCAGTTTATATTTTCAGGCTAGGAATAGATTCAATGTGGTCAATATAATTATACAAAATCCCAAACTGTTTTTAGTTGGATTTGTAACATTTGTAAATACAGTTTTGAGACATTCATTGCCTCATGATGCGTGATCGTTTTAATGAATTGTTTATATTTTGTGTCTATTAGAGAACTCAATTGTTTAGTAACCAATTGAATGGACAAAAAATAATGTAAGATAATGCACCCCATGCATAATAATAATGATCATGATAATAAATTTTCTTTGCACTTTGTTATTCGATTTCAAGATGCATTTATTCATTTGGTAAACAGAATTCTGGGATAATGCAGTGCAAATTTTCGGTCAATGCGAATTTATCTAGTTGATGTTGAGTATTTGTATGATACTAAAATGTTTCTTTCTCTAAGCAGGTAGTTTCAATTGGGAGTGAAAATCCCATACATTTTACGTTGGAATCCGTGGCGCCAAGGCTGGTGGTTTTTAATGCACGGTCTAACGTGGTGAGATCCGAACATGGATTCAATTTGAAAAGGAAAACTAAGCCTGGGAATTCATTTAAACGTTTTCCTCTTCATTTGTCATAGTGCCTCAAGAAAACAATAATACCTTTATATTTATTATTTTGGTTAGATGTTCGACAGATGGCGACACTGTCATTGGTCGTGTGTTTGGGTTATCGTATTTTAGATTTAGAAATACCCGGTGAGCTTTCAACTCGGGAGTTTACTAGATTTCAAAATTGTATTCAGTTTCTAAGCAAACAAGCACAAATAATTGTGGTTTGTTCAGATTTGTACAGAAATGCTGAAGATGATCGACACCATTAGCCTACTGTTATTTCATGGTTTAAGAACGACTGGAGCTGCCCATCAGGGCTGGATTAACCATTGTGCAGGTGGTGCACGTGCACCAGGCCCCCACTTTTTAGGGGCCCCACGAGGCCACACTAGTGTAAAGGTATAAAACTACGGGTAAACAAATGCTGCTCTGATCTTGTATTTGAACTGATGAATGATGTCATAACTTTAAAGTTGTGACAGAATTAAATTAGTGTAATTTTAGTGGAATTTGTAGTGTAGCAGCCCTTGTTATTTAGAGCTAATAGGCAGTAAATTGGAAACATATAGATGGCAATATTTTATGCATATCCTTATATATCCTTATAAAGTGCTTGTGTGTGAGGGGGATACAGATTATCTCCACAACTATAAGATAACTGCTCACTCCCCATCAGGGCTGCATGCAGGGAAGGGGGTCATGGGAGCCCGAGCACCCCCTCCCCTCCAAAAATACAATTTGGCAAAAATAATGCCCTTTTTGTGATTTTTAGCCCATTTTTAAAATTGTTATTCAGCAAAAAGTCGCCTGCGGCGCAATTTGGTATCAATTTCTGCACTGATGTATATATGCATTAAAATACCTTCTAAATTTAGCCTGGGGCCCAAAAATTTTGAAACTGTTTTTAGGTGGAGTACCCCCACACTTGCAATGGATTTCTGGGTGCAGCGTGTCCTTAATATTTTTTTTCATAATTTGGGTGCCATGCAGAGAATGGTCTCGGTCGTGTAAAGATACCAGAATAAATAAAACCTAATGACACCTATCTGGTAGGGCCCTAAAATTTACTTTGCACCAGGCCCCCATTTTCCTTAATCCGGCCCTGCTGCCCATCCATGAGAAAATTTTATAAGTGTTCACTTTTTGTAGCCTACAAACTGCACCAATCCACTCTCATTTTAACTCTTTTTATTTTAAAATATAAACCTTTTGCAGTTCAAGCCCCAAAAGTATGATTTTTTCTTGAATTTATAAATAAAAAAACTTACAATTAATTATAAAGAATGGCTTAAATTGCACTAAAAACATTTATCTCAAAACAACTTAATAATCAGTTGTGCATGTATCATATCTCACAACGTCCAGATCTAGGCCACAAAAGCAAGCACTGCAGGCTAGCCCACGGTATGTCGACCCCTATCGACCCAGAGTGTCAATTTATACTGAAAATGCAAATTGAAAGTGACAAATTTCTGGAGCATATGCACAAATTTCTGCAGAAAATTCATTTCAACATTAACGATACGAAATTCTATGGAAAAATTTAATGAATGTTATGCATAAATCTTAGTAGTTCATCACAATTTTTGTAAAAGCATTTTGCATGGCATTTAAACAGCTTGCATTTCTGTAGAATTTACATGTAAACTAAAAAATGTTGTACCGAAATTCGCCATTAAAATTCTGAAATGAACTTCCTGTAGAAATTTTTCCAATTAATTCTGAAATGTATTTTCAATATTCATTGATGCTCTGGGCTGATAGGGGAAACACCAAATGCACAGCCATCTACAGTCTGCTCCAATAATTTTTGGCCTAGGCTCGCCCCTAGCGTCAGCTTTATTTTCATCGTTTGCAGTTGCCATTCATGAAGGCTTTCATTGCAGGAAAATCGGTGAAAATTTTCACATTTTTCACCTAAAGTCTGTCATTTTTACACATTTTCCCCATCTGCCGTATCCATGCTTGCACGGTTCGATTTGATGGGAGGGATGAGGTGGGGGGAGATTTTCCTCTTTCTGGTTTTGTCAACCCTATTCCCCCCCCCTTCCTCTGACAACTCGAGATTCCAAATTGTCTTCCATTTTCCATTTTTCTTGAATTGTTTCGTATCTTCTGGTAATTTTTAACCCATTTTTGAGTGCTGTTGAGTAAAAAAATTGCCTGCCACGCCATTTTGTGTTAATTTTTTTGATTTTGTAATTATACCTTAGAATTTTAGCCTGTGACCCAAATTTTGAAAGATTTTTTTGGGTCGATTCTGGTCGGGCCCTCCCCCCCTTCCCCCCTCAAATAGCTTTCTGTGTGCATCCCCGCTGCTGGGGGACTTCAGTCTCTCAGACCTACGTCTTGTATCCCCCCTCTGCAATTTCAACAAATCGAACCCTGTAGAAGTGGCGCCTATACCAGGGGTGGATATAGGGGCCGGGGGGGGGGCGCCTTTTTACATGCTCGCTTCCCCTAACTATAAAAGCTGGCTACACCACTGAATACCCTGTATTAAAAAAATTATGCCATCTTAATTGTGATGGCCTTTCTAGAACAAAATTACAATGGAATTCAAAGAGGAATCATTCTTTGAGTGGAGTGAATCCCCAAAATGTAATTCTAGTGTCTCAATTCAATAAATATATAATTTGTCACTATTTTGCTAGCAATATGCATTCTGAACACCAGTTAACGCAATTTACAGCAAAAACCAATTTTAATTATATCCCATGCATGAAATGATGGATTCACTCGTGCATTTTCTGACAGAATACGTTTAGTTCCGCTATTCTTTCCTATTTCTGTCCCAGATTGCTTATGACCAAAATGGTACATTATTAAATTAAAAAAAAAAAGATGAAAACAACCAGGATAAATATATTGTCCTATTAAATAATTGATCGATTATGTTGTTTCTTTTTCGTGGATATGCAAGGCCATAAGGTCCTAGGCACAAGTTTCCCCGAGTCATATATAAACAGTACAATATATTCCTCTTGGGTCCCATTAACCGGTGTAGGTTTAATCTGGGTTTGTGTTGAACAAGTATAATGACAAATTGGTTTCTGGCAAGGTGACATATCCATGGCCCATCATCAATCACAAAATCCGTTTTAGACAACGGCTAAACTATGTGGAAGCCAATGTGAAAACGAGAATTATTTAATGAACATCTTTTATATAACAATCGATTAGACAAGACCCCCCTTGTTTACCCCCCCCCCCTTCCCCCGTACAAACGGCCACAGAAAGACCTATATATATATATAGAGATGAAAAAAGAAATGAAGAACCAGCAACAGTTTGCCATTTTTTGTATCAGAATTAAGTCTTAATCTTCTCTCTGACATTCGCCATTGCAGCACAAATGAACCAAAGTCAAGAAACAACTGAAGTTGGATTTCAATTGCTAATTGAATTAAAAGAGCATCGATGGAAGTAACGTAGTGTTTACATGAAAGTATAGCTTTTAATCTCAGCGACATCTTCAGTCAGTAGTGGTTTTAATCTTGACATTAAGCCATTTTATACACATCGAATGCATTCGATGTGTCTTGCTTTTTATCGCCATTTACAACGGACAATTATACAGTATAACACAGTCGAATACAGTTTTTCAACTCAATTTAACATGGCTCTATAACTGCCGAAATTTATGTTTTAATATTGGCCAGCAGGTGATCTAGGTGCCAATTTACGGCGATTGGGGGGGGGGGGGGGGTTAGACAGGAAGGGAAGCAAGCACGTTATAGTGGATTCAAGTGAGAAGAGATGAATAATCTGCATGCCCTTTAATATATTCTCTTCTGACCCCCTAAAGGGACAGTCTCACTTTGAAACAGGGGCGGATACAGGGGGGGGAGGGGGCAATGGGATCAATTGCCCCCCCCCTTAGCCAACAAATTTTGCTGTCTTGTATAGGCAGAAAAAATGGCCGCCTCCTTCCGTAATATGCGATTGCCCCCCCCCCCTTAGCAAAATCCTGTATCCGT
>JAQIXP010000582.1:0-24371 GCA_034700285.1 Proteroiulus fuscus
AGATGTGTTATAAACTTTTAAATATTTTATTTCTGTAGGCTAATGTACTACCTATTAAATAAAAAATAAATCAAACTCGTGTAGTGGACGATTTAGTTTAAAAAAAATCAGACCTAAAAAGTGTCTCAACTAGCCTCGGTCTCCCCTACATTCTACAGTATATAATATTGTAGCATTTTTTCTCAAAATATAGGAATATTATAGGAATTATTTTTATAAATTTAGAAATATTATTATATAATAAATTTAGTTTAGGTTTCAGACTTTCCGTCTGCAAGCTCTTTTATTTATATTTTTAGTGTGTTAAGTTAAGTCTGGGGTTGCTCAAAACTTTGAAATTTTATGCTTGTTTTAGCATTTGTGTGGTTTTAAAGATAGCTGGATAGTTTTTGAATAATTTTCCCAGTTGTATATTTTTGTCTTACCCCCTTAAGTGGGTTTTATTATTTAAATGTTATCTATTTAAAAAAAATTTTAAATATTTTTTTTAAATAAAATGGAATAATATATGTTTTGGTTTCCAAAAAAACTATAGGAATAGTATAAAAAGCTTTTCCAAAAATATAGCAATTTTGCAGAGATGGCTTTACACAGATACAGGAATTTTATGTAGCTCTTGTTTTTAAAAATTGTAGCTATATTATTGGAATTCAATTACGTAAATTGTTCAATAGAATTTAGCAGAAATTTGGCAATTTGTCAGAGACCGGATCCAAAACAATCTGGTTTGTGTTATAAAATGTTTTATTGAAATTGCATAGTAAAAATGATTCCTTACGCATTGCACCATGTGGCAAGACATGAGAATTAATATTAAACTGTGTACAATTAAAGTATAAGGTCTCTACTTAATGAGTACAGGTAATGCTAAAAATTTAAATTCTTGATTGAGTAGTATATGAGTTCAATTAAATAGTTATATAAAATTAATTGGTAATCTCTAAATGAAATAAAAGTTTATCTTAATTAATGAAACTTTCAATAAATTTAATTTAATAAAACTTTTCTTAAAAATATGTCGAAATGTAATCACTTTACTTATTAAAAAAATCTAACAAACATAACAATATGTGTCAAACATGGAAAGAAAATTTTTTCTGTATAAACAAGCACTTGTAAAATACATTTTAACACTATAGGAGATAAGTTAGGTTTACAATTTGTTTGGTTCCAGTAACATATCCAAAATGTCAGTCCATTGAAATTTTTGTTGTTGTTTGCCTTACTGATTGAATATATTTTGTTTTATGGGTAGTGTTATAAACTATTCATATACATGCTCACTCACACTATAAAAGACATATTAAGAAAATGATTAATTTATCAAGAATGCAGGCATCGGAGTAATTCGTTATCTCTGAAAGCATTAGTTCCTGGAATCTAAGTTTTCTTGTTTTTAATATTCTTGAATATTTTTCTTAAATGTAATGAAAGTGGCATTTAATATTGTTTGAAATCAACAAGGATCAAAACTAAGAATAAGTATTATTACTTACATTTTAAATTTCCTTTATGTCAATATTTCAACTTGAAAAAGACTATATCCATATTCATAATTTGCATCAGCCCCCAAGGAGTTCCAAGGAGAATTCAAACGGAACTTGTAAGCTGCATTTCCTCCAGTCGTAATGACAGCATAAAAGTTGTGTGTGCCTGATGTCGGAGCTTTCCAGATGGCAGACATTTGCAACTTTTGTGGTGTATCGGAAAAACCGGGGTCATTATATCGTCCATTACAATCATATGTCAGCAGTTGACCTAACATTACACCACTGTAAATAGTACGAATGGATTCTGTTCCAAATGTTGTTCCTAGCCATGCATCCCGCACATAATTTACACTGGCCAGGTCATAATATCGGTTTTGTGTCGTGGGTCCTTGCGTAAATATGATTAAATCGACATCGTGATCCTGAAACAAGATTAAGGGCCAGTTTCACCAACACCATTTAAATCTTAATCCTACTTCATTATGATCATGTGATTGATTTGGGCCAATGAAAATTTAGAAATGGAAAAATAATCTAAGATTAACATTGATTAAAATGTTAACTGTTGTTGGAGAAACTGGCCCTAAAGGTTAAGTATAGTTTGCTGTAACACATGTCCAAAATCCAATTTTAAACTGGCATATGTCCATATAAATGGCTTAATTCAGAAGTAGCAAATGAGCCAAAAGTTGCTTTTGAGATAACAGCGTTTTTATGGAAAAACTGTATAACTTGGAAATAAAAATGTTAAGAGGCTGAAATCTGGTGAACAGATATTTTCTAGGGAATGTGCTAGTTTTTGTTACATAATTATATTAGTAAATTAATTAAGTAATTTGAGAACTACAAGGATTAAAAATGCACGTTTGCTAGTTTGACTTTGATTAATTTTGAAGGAAAGTGAAATTTATTAAGTGTGAAGAAGTGCATGTGCACAGCCATTTGTTTGCCTTTTGAAAAAAGTGAATGTAAAAAAGAAGAGCGAATGACAACATTCGCTACTTGTATTGTAATAAAAATCTAGTTTTCGAGAAATTGTTAAACGATAAACTAACGGATGGTACCATTTGCTGCTTGTAACTTTTAGGGATGATACATTTTTGGATATTCACTACTCTTCATTTTAGTAAGTAACAATTATTGGTTAATTAGGGACACTGCCAGGATCACAATTGTTTGCTTATCTCATTTCTGACAAATTAGCTCATTCGCTGCTTCTGAATTAAGCCATCAATATAATTATTGTGTTAATGACCAGATGCCAATGTGGGTTCTGTCCAATATTGATATATCAGCAATGTGGAGGAACTCACATTTTAAAAATGTTTTTCCTAATCAGTAACTGTGCATAAAAATTTACTCAAGGGCTACTTGCAATACTTAGTTATCTTAGCATTCCATTCTCAGTTATAAAGACAAAGAAGGGTATTTTACTTACATTGCCATTGGTTTCATATGGAAATGAGCCTGTTATCCTTACAAGTTGACCATGGGAAAGTGTAAGAGAGGCATTGGCAACTATGTTTGTACTGATAGATGTTGATAATGCCTGCATGGCCCCAGTCAGGATAGGCGGAAGAAGACCAGTATACAGTGTGTTGGTATTAGATTGATAAAAACTAATTTGCTTTGGATCCTGCACTTGTACTAAGAAGTTTGTGTATCCATATTCATACTCTGGAGTAATGGGGGCAATATTCCAGACTGAATTTATGCGGATAGCACGCGAGGTACTGCCTGTTGTCACAACGGCATAAAATGTAAAGTTGCCACTTTCAGGTGCCTTCCAGATGGCATGTCCATTCAATTGTTCGGGTGTAGAGTTGAAATCGGGGTCATTGTATGGTCCTGTTGAATCAAACATCATCAGTTGACCAGGGGCTCCTGTCAAGTGGAAAGATCGAAAAATAAATATAATACGTTTCATTATAATTCAGAATACCTAGCTTCCCCAAAAATTTCATTAAATATGTATTGTAATGAAAAATAGTTTTGGTACTGAATAGGAAAAAAGGGAGGAGGATCCAGAGATGCAAAGAAATTCAACCTTTAACCAAACCTTCAAGGTCTCTGAAAATTAATTTTGTATCCATTGAAGAAAGAAGAAAAAATCATATTATGAAGTTAAAGAACAGTAGTAATTTAGTGTAATGACAGTGTTAATTTCCTGAATTTTTGAAATTAATTTAATTATATAGCTAAAACGCTTCAAAAATGCATAAAAATGTCCAACTTTTCGTAGCTTATTTCTGTTTAAAAATGATAAAAAAAAATTATATTGCTCCCTTCAGCATGTTGCAAACGCCATGAATGGAGTGTTATGATATTTTCCATGTTTTGAAGCAGAAAAAAGCTATCAAAAAGTTGCACACATTTGCTCATTTTTGAAGTATGATATCTATTATTATATTAAATAAAAAAATTTCAGCAAACACTGCTGTTACATTAAATAAAAAAATAAAAAATCTTAATTCGATTTTTTACTATATTTTGAATGTATAAAAAATTAGATTTTCAATGGCATCGATGGTTAGGTCAAAGATCAAATTTTTGACACTATGAATTCTGCACGGTTGATTTGCTCTTCAGTACGGAAACTTAATTTTCATTATATGATTATTTATTAAAAATTTTTGGGGTGTTTAGGTATTCTTGAATCTTTCTGTAAATTTTAGATAGAAGCTGTCGATTAATAGGTGTATTTTGGCGTTATTACCCTGTGCAACTTTGGATACAGAGTTAGAACCTTGAGCGTGTTGCTGTTGATGCCAGCCGTTTTATCATTTTGAATTACGATGCTGGTTAACAAAAAGTGTAGCCAACCGGTTATCCACCTAAATATAGGTGGTGTACCAAATGAGGTAACAGAAATTATGGATGCTTCGTACAGAAAAATCATAGAATGGAGAACTTTGCATTTTAGCGTTTTGTTTATATCCTATGATAGAGTTAAGAACTACTTGTAAATTGGATAACTACAGCGTATGACAAGGTAATAACGCCAAAATATGTCTATTTTAACACGTATAACATGCTTTGTATGTATGTATACATTTAACATGCTTGTTTTAGACACATACATAATGAGTTATATGCAACATTTCTCAATTAACATATACTATCATATACACAGTAATTAATGGTCATGAGAATTAACATACCAAGATCACCTGTTGTTTTGATGGATGCTGTGCCAAACAAGGGCCCACCCACAAACTGTGGATAATTTGGCATGGCTAAATCATAAAAGTTGGCTGCAGTGGTTGGACCAGAAGTGTAAAATATCAAATCCACATTGTACTCATTACTATTTGTTTCGTATGGAACTTTTGCATTAATTTTCACATAATCGCCTGCATTCACAGTCAGCATGGTCTGGGCTACTATTGAACCGCTTATGCTGGTTATAAGTGTTTGCATTTTGGCAGTCATGGTAGGTGCAACAGGGGTGTTAGGTATGTAGAATTGTGCTGGTTGTTGGGCCACACTCCATGGCAAAGATGTGGCTAAGTTTTTCACAAAGAAGGTGGAATATCCAAACTCGTTATTTGCATCTTTTAAGGCTCGACCCCATGGGGCATTAATGGTCATGCTCCTGGATGCTCCTGCCATAAAATAATAGAATATGTTAGCTCTACTGGAAATTCTAGTTTGATTAAATTCAAATCCTATCCAATTGAAACTGGGACTGTAATGGGTGTAAGGGACTCCATTGATAAAATATTGTGAATCTCTATCACTGTAATGGGATTCCAGTGGGGTTCACTAGTTTGAATAACTGGGTGAATGTTAGTTTTATGGGATATTACCCAGTTGTACTGGTGTCCACGTTAACTGTAAACCCCACTCACCTACAGTTGAAGGTGTATTTTTACCATTAAAAAGTAGTTCTGTGCTGAAAACATGCGCACAACCACATTGTTGTGCTCATGTTTTCTGCTCATGAACTACGTTTTATCTGTAAAAATACTCCATCAACTGTATATGAGTTGGGTTTACAGTTAACATGGACACGAGTATAGTTTGTACAACTTTCAAAACTTTATTAGTTTATTAATTAAAAGTTATAAATAACATCTCAAAATAGCTGTTAATTTTAATTAAAGGATGCAGCCATTTGGTGGCATTCCCTAGGATATGCATGTCCACATGTTTCATGAGAGCTGATGCCTTTTATCCAGTAGAGGGCACTATACTGTCCATATAATGTCTATTTGGTCTATAGTATTAATGTCGGTCCATGTATTCAGGACATTTTATTTAATGATTGGTATAGGCTCAAATGAAATTGGAATTTCCATGATTTTTTAGTTTTTCTTTCTCTTCTTCCTACAACACTTCTTTTAAAATGGAACTTATTCTTTAATGTATCATTTATTTATACTAGCTATACTACCTTATAATAATTCATTAAATTGGATTTGCTTTCCCATCAAAATTCCATTGCCAAAAGGGGTCTCCGTAAATGCATGTAGACTAGCTGTTATATCTTTAAACTGTTTATTGTTTTCCCATGTAATTCATATAAATTATCATGTTAACAATAGCCCCACCTGTACACATTACAGCCACAAATGTGTAAGTCCCTGCCATTGGTGCTTTCCATATGGAATGACCTATTAGCCTTTCCATGGTGGAATCAAATTTGTCATCCTTGTATGGACCGGTGGCTTCAAATATCATCAGTCGTCCTGCTAAACCTGCAATGGGCAAAATTTTTACATAGTAATATTAACATTTAAAATGGTTGCCCTGTACCATTTGAAATTAAAACAGAAAAGCTAGAAAGGAACACACTTGCTGTTTGAAGTAAGGAAGATTAAATAGTGTGTTATTTCATTTATAAATATAAGAAACATTTAATTATTAGAAGAATGGAGGAGGTCAGCTAATAACTTGCCCTTTATGCTTGCAATTTTTGCAATTACATTTTTTTTTAGCAAATTATGATGTAGACATTGTTGTAGTTTGCAATGCTTTAAATAACTAGTTAATGTGAATTTTACTTGTTTTAGTATTTATGGTTTAGATGCATGCAGTTTGCATGCATGGGCTGTAATTCTAGTTTGTTGTTGGTTCTATTTTAAAATTTAGATTTATGTTATGTTAGTTAGTGTTATGTATTTGCCAATCTGCTCTTCAACTTAATAAGCAGTTATTGTAGTTTATTAATTTAACAGTGTCTACTAAAATTTACGAAAGATACTAGGTTTACTGCTGCTGCAAATTGCAATGGTTCAGCTGGATATATGTGGTAATACTTGCTTGACTCCTTAAATTTCAGCAAAATACAGGGCTGGTTCAGCACCATGATTTTTAACCACAGTGTGTGCTATGTTTAAATTGCTTCTAACTCAATAGAGCAGAGAGGAAATCCACAAATGGCCAAAAAGCAGAAAATTGCTATGATGCATATATTGTCAAAGCAAATGGTATTGTTATTCTGTGTTTGATTTTTATTTATACTTGAGTGTGTAATTTGAGAAAAAAATTTACTTATTGGTATAAAATAGCTATTGGCAATAAATTATTGAAAATGGAATGTATTTAAATAATTTGGATGGAATCATCATCAACGTTAGATTAGATTTATAGCACAATTATCTTTTTAAATAAATGTTAATGAACATATGTCTAATATTAAAATGTCCATGGCAACTTAAAATGGCTGAATAATGTCTCTTACAAGAGTAAAATTAACACAACGTTGACAATGTAGTCATTTATTTAAAAAAAAAAAAAAAACATACAAAAGCTAGCTGCATTTCTTGTGTTTTATTGTGGCAGTGATACTGCACTGTTTGAAAAAGGCCAGACAAACAACACCTAAACTGGGTTCAACACATCAGTCAAGTAAAAAAACTGTTTTACTTACCCAATCCACCACTGGTTTTGATTGCACTGGTGCCAAATAATAATCCACCCACAGCTCGTGGGTAGTTTGGCATGGCCAAATCATAGTAGCCATTTGGGGTAGATGGACCAGAAGTGAAGAAAACCAAGTTAACATCCTCATCATTACCATTTGTCTCATAAGGAATGATTGCATTTATTTCCACATAATCACCTGCCATCTAAGTAAAAAAAAATAACAAATTTGTTGGATAGCTATTACATTCACATGCAAATGCAGGATTAACTTTGTAAACAACTACAGTTGCAAACATAAATCAACAAGGATTGACTTATAATAAGGTGCTGCAAATCCTTTTACAATTTTCAATTTACCTTATAGCAGCTCCTCTATATTACATTTTGATATTCATATATGTACATGGCAGTACATAGCACTATTTGTTTTGTCATGCCCACAGTCTTAAGACAGTCCAAATAACGTATTGGTAGAAATCTAGAACTTATTAGAAAGTAATACAGGTAGTGCAAAACTTTCACAAGCCATTTTAGGCCTTCTGCTGATACTAATGTTCTCTAATTTCTTGGAGTCTGTGTGTGCATGAAAGTATGATTAGTGTCTAAAAATGTTAGTATTTGTTTAAAATATAATATAGTATAAAAGTTAAGAAATTTAACATACTTTTTACATGTAATGTAAAAACTATTTATTAGTTAAACATAAGCAGGGCTCTCACTTGTCATAAAAATCATAAAATAAGGTGATTTTTCTGGAAAATCATAAAATTGTCATAAAATCAAGAAATTGTCATAAAGTCCAGTCGAAAAATAATTTAGTTTCTAAATTTCATTAGACTACACTTTACAAAATTCAAGAAATAATTTAAACTGGTTTTGAAAGAAGACCTCTCTTGAAATGTAGCATTGATTTGTCTCTAATTAAAGTGAACAAAAATCTTTTGAAATTAGAAAAGGTTTAAAAATAAATGTTGGTCATGGTTTTGAAGACTTGATTGCACCCCACGCCTATGTGACTCAAAGCTACAGTGAAAAGGACCTCTAATTATGGGCCTAATTGATTGCCATAGGGAAACAGGTGGAGTTGGTCTAGTGGAATTTTTGATCTAGTTGCGAAATTCCAAAAAAATTCTTCTGAAACTGTCCAAAAATTGCAGTGATTCAGCAAGAGTTGGACACAGACTAGATTTCAATTTAAAATAATTATTTCCAAAGGTTAGTCTTGCAATGACTGCAAAACGAAACAAACCTAATGTTCACACTTTGGATACAAAAAGTAGAAGCACTTGATTTTAAGAATTCGTTTCTTGTAATTTGATAGGATCATGCAAGGATATTGGTATATTCAAGTAAATAATTTTCCTTGTACCAACGTTTATTTTTTGTCCAAAATCTCGAATTTTCTATATCCTAAACATGTGCAGGGTTGGACTGGCCATAGACTTTGTGGGCGATCGCCACCCGTGCCCTCACCACACAATGGAAAAATATGCAATTTCGGAGATTTTAGACAATTTTTGAGTGTTTTTGATTAAAAAAGTTGCCTGTGGCGCCATTTTCAGTGTATATTTGCATGTATGTACTAATACCGCAAATTTTTTTCCTATGACAAAATTATTTCATGTTTTATGGGCCTGCGGTCGGTACTTCTAAAATCAGGGGCCCCTATTGCCACCCCGGCCCATACACCCCAGTCTAACCCTATGTGTAGCCTATGAAACAACATTATCTCGCATAGTATCATACAAAATTATGCTAAATTGTCATAAAATTGTCTTAAAATTTAATAAGAAATGTCATAAAATTTAATAAAAAATGTCATAAAATCATAACAAAAACATCATACTTTGGTGGTGGGAGCCCTGCATAAGTGTTTCAGAAAGTTTTTTTTCGAAATATATTCTTGAGTAAATTTTTATGTGTACACTCCATGTTTTCTCAAACTGTGTGCACTTGCACAAATTACAAAAGTCCAGTTAATATATCTTGCCTGCTAAAATTGTTAGTAAAATTTGAAATGACAATAATTTTCAGACTTCAAAACCTTTTGTCTCGTGGCTAATTATTTTGGTGACATTTCAAAAGCACCTGTGGGATTACTCACGCCAAGCACAATCCTGTGGTGGTATTCACCGGTACAACTTTAATATTTATCTTAGCATATATGTTATTATTATTTATCAACTTACCACTGTTAATGATGCCTGGGCAACAATTGAACTGTTGACGCTGGACACTAATGTTTGCATTAGATTATTGACAGTTGGTGGTATGATGGTGGTAGGAATATACTGTAGAGAAGCTTCTTGGAACACCTGGAATGAACTGTTTGATGCTAACTGGGTTGTTGTGGGGAAAAAGTCGCTCACAGATTCCTTACATTGACAGTAAGATAGTGATGCATTTGTTTTCAGCTGTTCAATGGTTTCCTTTAATAAAGTAAAACAGAGTTAGCTTCTTAATTAGCCTCATATCCCCTAACAAAAGGAAAGACTGCTTCAATCAACTTTACTTTGGATCCATACATTTTAACTAGCAATTTGCAAGCAATCCTTACTGCCAATTATTTGAATCAAATGACATTAACTTCTAGTCTGCCAGGGCCCTGTTTCATGAAAATTACAAGTTTGACAGGTGACAAGTCGACAATTTTCTGGTTAAATTTACAAGTCAACAATTTGTGTTTCATAAATTTTACCATAACACGCCCACAATTTACAATTTTACAAGTGCTTCTTGACAGGTTGTATACCAAGTTTTTTGACAACTTGACAATTCGACAAGTTGCCTAGAAAGTATGTGGCCAATGTTAATTTTTCCTCATAATTTTCGTCACTATTACTTATGCTAAAATAACTAATAATAATCCGTAGCATTTTTAATCAGTAATTGGGGGCTGTCTACATTTGTAACAGCATGGGCCTATGGGGATTTCAATGTTAAATTCGTTTTCTTCAAACTGTCCTAACTTAGAATGGTAAAAGTTGAACAATGGGGTTTTTGATTTTTTTTCAAAGATTATTAAATTAAGTAAAACTTGTTGTGTGGATATGACGTCACATGCATTATGAATGTAGTTATTGATTTTCAAAGTTGAATGTTCCGTTTTCCCATGCTATTTTACATAGACGTGAAATTTTCCCCAAAATTTAACAGATCTCAATATTGGCTGAGCGGATAACGATGGGGTTTGATTTTTTGGAAAGCTTATTTAATTTACTACAAAATGTGTAAGATCGATTTTGTTATTACGTGCATTCTACATTTATTTATCGAATTTCAAAGTTTACCGTTGAGTTTTTTGCCACATTTTGCCCGATTTCACAGCTCAAAGGGCAGATAAACAAAAAAAAAATCATACTCCACGTTTTAGTAAATTTAATTGTCCTTCATAAAAATCAAACCCCATCGACTTATGTTTAGCTAAATTATATTATTGAGAAATTTGTACTTTTATTTAACATGGAAATTCTCATAGGAGCATGCATGCTCTAAAAAGTGTGGACAGCTCCCTTAACTTATATTTCTAAATCAATATTTCAGGCACTTGTAACAGATTTACATCAGAAAATCCTTCTGTCAATATGTCAGTGACAAGTTGACAATTTTGTGTTAGCAATGCTAACTGTACAAAAATCACACTTGTAAAACCATGACAAGTACTTGTAAATTGTCAGAAAACTCCTGTAAAATGGGAGGAGTTTCCTGTCATAGTAAAATACAGCAGTCACTTTTATGAAACACAAAATTGTAAAATTGTCACCTATCACCAGTAAACTTGTCGACTTGTCACACTTGTAAAGTTTCATGAAGCAGTCCCAGGGGCCTATTGCATAAAACTTACATAAGCTACAAGTCTACAAGTTGTAGTTAAATTTTGCAAAAAAAGTGTAAAATGTTGCATAAAATGTTAATAAACACTTGTAACTTACAGGGAAATTTCTGTGTACCGTCAATTTTCTAGCAATGGCCCGGGCGATCTTTTCTTTTTTTGCCTTCAGAGGTGGGCGTAATTTGGAGATAGGCGAAAACTAGGGTGTTTATTTATAATTTCAAAGATTTCAGCTGGGCGTTTATTTAAAATTTAAAGAATATCACATTATTTTTAATTAAGAACATAACAGTTTTGTAAGAAACTTTTACCATGTAGCTATGGTTAAACTAAGTTCTAAGGGAAAGCGCCATAGTAAATGGGCGAAATTTAGAAGTAGAGATCATTAAGGATCTTCCTCCATGTTAAGGATGGGCGAAATATGGAGGATGGGCTAAATTTGGAAGTGGGCCATCTTTTCACATTGCTTGTAATTTTCATGGGCGAAATATGGAGACTGGGCCAAAACTCGGGATGGGCGTTTTTTTTAGAAGATTTACTGTAATTACATAAAATTTCTTTTATTTTGTGGTTTCTGTTGCATAAAAATAAAAACAAGTAGTCCACCTATGTAGACTTGTTATTAAATTTCTAAATTCTAATTTTAATTCTTAAAATTCTAAATTCCTTACAGGACTAAAGAGGTACTTTTTACTTAATGTTATTTTTCATTTGAAGGGATATAAATTAGCAATTGTTTAGTAAAGGAACTACTTTAAATTTATCTACATAATTGTAACTTGTATTTTAGTTATTTGGCCTTCCCATTCATTGGAGCTTTAATATACCACCAACAGGAAGTGATGTCATACTTATAAGAATTCTGTAAAACATACCTTGTTACATTACATGTACCATTACATTGTATGCAACAGAAACATTTACGAGTGTAGAATACAGGTCATGTATCTGTAACTTGTAAATGTAAATGTGTAAGTTTTCTGCAATAGGCCCCTGGTCTCATATGTCACTACATCAATGCTAAATGCAGCCATTGCTCCACTTGCCACTACCACTGCATTATCATCATAGTTATGCCACTATCTCTGTTAATTCAGGTGTTGCCCCATTTACCACAATATTAACACTGAATGATGCCATTGATGTTAGTCTAGCAAAAAAAAACCTGCAGAAAATTTGAATTTTTCTGTAGTTGATTTGCAGTTTTAAACTGCAGAAAAATTCGTAGAAGTCTACATTTCTGAACATCTATGAAACAAAATCCTACTTTGTGCAGATTTTTTATGCTTAAAATGTACCTGTTTTCTTCTACATTTTTCTACATTATTTTTGCAGTTTTCTGTACTTTTTGATTGAATTTTCTTCATTCTAGTGAAGCAGAAAAACTTAAAAACAGTTTTGGAAAAATCTGCAGTATAGCTTTAGAAAAAATATCATATTTTCTAAACAATTATTTAGGTTTTTGTTTCATAAATGTACAGAAATCCAGGATTCAGTTCAGTTATAGTTTTTTTCTACAATTTAAGGTTATAAATTATACCTGCATAAATATTTGAATTTTCTGATGACATTTTTAACCAGGATCAGGGCCACACTCAGGAAGGGGGGGGTCGAAAGGGGGTATAAGTCCCACCCCCAAACATTTTTTGACTAATACTAGATAAAATAGCAAAATAGGTTGTTTTGATAATTTTTTAGCCCAGTTTTATGTATTTTTGACCAAAAAAAATCGCCTGTGGCGCCATTTTGCATCAATGTTTGCAATTATGTACAAAACCTTCAAATTTTCGCATGTAGCCCAAATTTTTAAACAAAATTTTTGCTAGTGTTCCCCCCGGAAATTAATTTCTGTGCGTTGCCCTGGCTGGGCATTGAGCGCCCGCTGGCCCGCTTAGTACCTCTGTTTAAAAATTCTAAATCTTCCAGTGGCATCTCTGGTTCATCAAAGCAATGGCATACTGAATGAATCATGCTACCAATTACATGAATATAATAAACAAAACAGTGCTCTACCTGCAATACTGCCATTGACTGGCAGTATTGAAACTATTCAGTTTGAAATAAAATTACTTCTAAAGCAAGGTACCAACTACATAGATGGGCAAATCCACGAAAAATGACCCTTTCAGAGAAAACATAAATTATTTTTTTTATCTGATTTATAGTTTAAATTTGGAAAAAATTTCCACCTTAATAAAAAGAACTTATGTTTTTCTTTAATGTGTAATCACTATTAAAGAATTTAAACTATGATAAACATCATTAATTTTAAAAAAGGATGTTTTTGTCACCGTAGTCTATGGGGCTACCGCTTCAGATTCCGAGGTGGTAAACGTACCCATAAATTAAATTAATGTGGTTTGGAATATTTCATTAAATCATGAAAACCCTAAGGTATCTGGTGAATAAATCTCAGATTTCTAATCACCTTTTAAACCCCCGTTAAGCATCGTTTTTGTAGACTGTCACAACCAAAACATTTTTTCTACATTTTTTTTTTACGTAAACAAATTGCACTGCAAAAAAAAAATATTTTGTAGAAATACTGTCAAACATTTGTACAATATATAGGAAAATTTGGTTTTTTGAAATGTAACAAATAGCAGATAATTTCTTAAATGTTACACATAACCTGAAAACCAGTGTGTTTTCTTTATCACAACTGAAACAGTTCATTTTTATTTTTTTAAATAATATTATATGCAGTAGCAAACGAAACGATTACTCCTTTATTTAGTGGTATAGTAGACCTTTAAAATAAAGCAAAAATATTTTGTCAGATTTAGTCAGGTACTTGATATTTATCGTTTGAAAGGTGTATAAATGAGTGCAAATGTCACAACTGCAACCATGGATTTGCCCAGATATTGAAAACAAACTAGTTACTTTACCTTTAATGCCACTATTGACGATCTCATGAAAGGGAATGTGTTTAACCCACCTGACCCGTTAGGCTGTGGACCTATAGCTACATAAGATCAAATTTGAAAATGGATAATAACTTAGTTACCTTGAATGCTTTTATTGTCGCGTTCAGCTTATACATTGCTTCCATTTGCTTAGAAAATGTTGTATTAATTTTGCCAAAAGCATTGCCGGTTTCTGTCTGAAAAAACTATTGTGGTGGTATTAGTAGGCTACATATACAGCTACTAATGTAATGTACTCGTATATACTTTGTTGCATAGTGCATACCTGAAAAGCTGCCATTGATGTGTTTAACTTGTCAATTAGGACATTACTACTGATTTCTTGTTTATCTACCTGAAGGGAGAGTGATGCATTTAACTTCTCGATCAGTTGCAAAGAGTATGGAGTTAGGTTAACCGTAGTAACATCGTTGAGAACCACTCTAACAATCTCATGGAACGGTGCTTTATGCAGCGTTTTCCTTATTCGGGAGAACTTCATTTCACGCTTAATATTAGCACGAAGAAGCTTTGCCACCATAAGTGTTTTTGGAACAATGCGACGGCCTTCGACCACAAAGTTAACCTGACTGACGATTCGCGAGCTTAATTTCTTCAGGTTTTCATTTAGTTTCTTATTGCTGATAACTTTGCTAGTTTCATTTTTTTTACTTCCACTACTCTGCCTGCGCGATGAACGTGAGTTTGAAGATGCTTGTGAATTACCCGAGGAACCTGAGGCACCTATTGAAAATAACCCCAAAAAACTAAAGCCTGCACTTCCACCACTTGAACTGCTCGTCCCTTGAGCATGTGAAAAGCTGTCAGAATTAGCATCGCTGAATGTGTTGCCATATTTGCTTTTGAATTTATCGTACGCCTCGCTGTCCAACAAAACCTTTACTTCACTGCCAGTATCATTGACTGCAAAAATGGATTTAACATCGCGGGTGATTACATCCGGTGTGAGATCTGCCGAAAAATCAATTGAGTATTTGGAAAGGTGAGCGAGTGCTTGCTTCATCGATTCCTTATGAAATGTCTGCGTGGCCGCTAAGTTGATGAAATCTTTGACAAACGTTTCAGAAAACGTTAATTCAGGCATTTCGTAAACTTCTTCAATATTTAGTGAAGTGTAAATCTCCTGCGAGAGCTGTCCCATCTGCTGACGAGTGACGAAAGTACTATTTGCACCACCTAGCACACGATCTACCACCTCGGCCATGCTTGTTTCACGGAAATTGATCTTCAGTTCATTTTTTGACTCGGTCTTTCCATTGGCAAACAGCTCACAGTCAAAGTCAATGGGTTCACCTGCATTTTGGAGATGTCTAAACGTTGTACGTTCCAAAGAGTTTTCTCGGCTGCTAATTTCAAGTCTAAGCGGACTACGTTTAAAAGTTTTAACTTGTCCAAAGAGAGACACTTCAGCTCTTGTTACCGGATCAATGACATCTGCACGGCATTTCACCTGAGTGAATGGGAGAAGAAGGATTTGAGCAGGTGTGACATTAATGTGATGCTTTTCAGATGCTTTCCTCGCTAAATGAGTGCGAATGTGATCGTTCAAACAGCTGAGGCCAATCTCGATATGACTTGATCGATAGAAGATTCGATTTGGCACAAAACTGCAGGTTCCTGCAGTCATCCAGTTAATTCGGCTGATCTCTTTTACATTGAGTACTCGATTCTCTTTTTGGGCAAGGCTGATCAGTTCATCTGTCTCCTTCGTTTTATATGCAATGAGTGTCACCTCGTAACCATTTTCAAGTTTGTAGGTTGTTTGGATGTCTGGTATAGTAAAAAGAATGTCTTCATTCATCTGTGTAACAGCCAATGTTACCAAACAAAATAAAAGGATAAACTTATCTAACATCTTGTTAATCTTTTTGATGAATGAGGTTAGTTTAGCAGTTTCATATCTTTATATATATAGTTGCACTGAAACCGTAATGGCTGTTAGATAAGTATATGATCTGTTGATTGATTCAACCTTTATACACATGTATGAGCCTTTGCAGGATCTCAAAGATTGCACCATGCACATCCTTAAAAAAATTTCCTTATCTAAATGTATGACCTATCATGTTAACAATTTGCTTAATTCACAGAAATGTAGTATTTTCGTGATTACCCAGGTACTTCACAGTGCTCATAACAACTCAGGGAACCCAAGCTACATTGTGGTTGGATAGTCTTCTTTCTTTAGTGAGTCTCCTCCTGTTAGTTGGAAAACTTCTTACCAAATGGTACTATGATATGCTGAACATAGGGTAATGAGTATAATTGAATTGTCTTGAAATGAACTGGAACTGGAATTCATATGTAGGATTACGTAATTAAATGATTAAGATGAGTCTACTGTTAAATAATATTCAACTAATTTAAAAAAAAGTCTTTATGACGAGGTGAGACTGTCTCTTTAATCACATCCGACATCCTTTTTGATAGTTAATTTGCGACCAGGTGACAGTTTTTACAATGCAGTTTTACCTAGTTTAAAAAAAAATTTTTGCTGAAAACTTTCAAAAGCCTGTAAAAAGTTTGCCCTAATTTTTAACTTGTTGTTAGGCCTACTGGGGAAATGTACTGTGGAACTGAGATTTGCAATAGTATTCAAAATGGCCAATATTTGACCGAACTCTGTAAATATTTAGTGCTGAGATGTTTGTAACTTAGCAATATGAAACACAAATTGCAGGAAAAAATTAAAGAATTACAGTTTTATGTCATATAACCTTCAGTCTGTCTGAAGTTTACGAAACTATAGTTTTTCCACTGATTTTCTGCTATACGTGGGGGTTTGAATCTGTATCTTGTCATTTCCAAACACTTCAAGTTTTAAGCTCTGCTATAAAATATAGATATCAATTGAATTCTGATTTATTTGTCATTTATGAGGCGAAAAAGTCGTACTTATTTCCTTTGAACTTTCTGAGAAGTGTATCAATAAAGTATTTAAATGATGCGGTTGCTTTTGAAGGTTAAAATGGTCCTTGTTTTGCATTGATTACTAAACAGGCAATTTTTCAGGGTTGTTCATACATTGGACTATAGAGAGTCAGTGATAGTCAGGGAAAAGGAATTTGGACAGGGAAGGTGAAGGAATATCCCAAAATAATTTTCAAATATAAATTATGCATGTTCACATCTATAATGCATGTTAATTCTGTTTAAATTTCAGAAAATTTTTATTTTTGTCATGAAGGATTCCCATGATTAAGCTTGAACCTCAGTTGTTAATTTTGCAGCTTGCATAATAACTTTTTTAAAGTTCTTTATGCATTTCAAGGAAATTACCAATTTCCAGGCAAATGCTGAGGAAGTAGGCCTTATAACAATGAAATATATATATTTTAAATTTTTTTCTTAAACATGGCCTGAGTACTGCTAGTTCATTGTTAGCTAACCATGTTCCATACCAGTAATGTAAAATTCTGGAAAAGGGCATTGCTGCAGGTGCTGATCCAGAAGGGGGGGGGGAATCACGGGGGTCATGACCCCCTCCCCCTAAAAAAAATATGTTCAAAATCAAACTAGAAAATATGGGAAAATATGCAATATTGGTGATTTTTAGCCCATTTTTGAGTGTTTTTGATCCAAAAAAAATTGCTTTTGGTGCCATTTTGTGTCAATTTTTTCAATAATTTGTAGAAAGTTTTTAATTTTTGCCTTTGGCCAAAAATTTTTTAACATTTTTTTTGGTCGGAACTTCCTTGAAATAGATTTCTGGGTGCGGCCCTGACCGTGACATACCCACCCAAATAAAAGTCTGGATCCGCTGGTGCATTGCTGGAAGATAATTTCTGATCATGTGCTCAAGTTTAATACTTATGACCTGACAAAGCCTGATTTCTCTCAGACAAGGCTATGAAAGTGAAATCTAACAATAAAATATTATTAAAATTCTAAATATATGCAGTTTATCAAAGTTTAACAAGTTTGTTTATTTTGGATTGAATTTTTCACAAAGTTATAAAACTCAACACCAGAGTTTACTTCCATTGCATATGATTGCAATGTCAACTATTTGATCATGTCTGTTTTATAGGTTTCAGTTAAGTATAGAACATAAACTAAACCACCATTAGGGTTAGGGAAAATTTCAAACCCAATTTTCTAAGAAATAGGAAGTACTTCCCTCAAGTGTTTTGCCAGTTTTAATGCACATTTGTGCTATAATTAATGACCATGGTCCCCACAGTTCAATAGGGCACATTTTTAAAAAGATCGCAAAAGTTGTACCCATAGAATTTAGTTTATCTTGGTTCTTGATGTAGTAGTTGGATTAAATGCATTCTAAGATTCCCAAAAATATATTTTATATAATGTAAATGGTTTAGAAGTATCAGAGCTTTTGACAGATTTTCTAACTTCTAGTTTTATACTCTTGATGAACAATCTTTTTGACAACGTTTGCTTTTTATATTATTCTTGTGCACCTGTATGTTTTTATGTTAATGAATAATTGACTTTGCATGCAATGTATGTTGTGAGTTTTAAAATACCTCCGAAACATTTAATGTTTTACTAACATATAAATGTGTCAAAAAGGGCAATGATATTTTATGGTAAATTCTGGCTTTTTATCTCATTTATTAGTATAGTTTTGGTTTAATGTTAGAAATTGATTGCAAAGGGGTTCAACTGTGTTTCATACTTAAACACAGTAATGAACATATAACACGACACTGAACTACATACAGGCAGTAGATAATAAAATATACTGCAAAGATGATAGCATGTGACTGCCTGTGTAACCTTAGATTGTAGAGTACCTTTGATCTGCATGGTGGTCATGAGTTTTTATGGAAAGCCGAGCATATCATTATTAAACAAAAAAGAAAAAAATATATTACAAAATTAAACATGCTTCAATATCTGGAGAATAATATAAGACACATTCTCCGGTATATAACATTGGATAGAATTTTTTTCTCAAAATATAGAAATTATTTCCATAAATTTAGAAATATTATTATATAATAAATTTAGTTTAGGTTTCAGACTTACCGTCTGCAGGCTGTTTTATTTATATTTTTAGCGTGTTATAAGTTAAGTCAGAGGTTGCTCAAAACTTTGAAATTTCCTGCTTGTTTTAGCATTTGTGTGGTTTTAAACGTAGCTGTTTTTGAATAATTTTCTCAATTGTATATTTTTGTCTTTAGGGAGTTTCATTTTGTCTATTTTTAACCGAAGGATAGCTATAGTGATAATAAAACGGGTTATGATTGGGTTTCTTTTGTAACCTATATATGGTAATAGCAGATTGGAATTTTGTTCCGTATATAGGAGATTCGTTTTATTATGATTGAAACTATTTTAAATGTAATCTAGTTTTTAAAACATTTTATATAATATTGTATGGGTATTTTTTAAAAATAAAATGGAATAATGTATGTATTGGTTTTTCCAAAAACTATAGGAATAGTATAAAAAGCTTTTTCAAAAATATAGCAATTTTGCAGAGATAGCTTTTCAAAGACACAGGAATTTTATGTAGTCAGTGTTTCCAAAAATTGTAGCAATACTATTGTAGCTCCTTTACGAAAATAGTTCAATAGAATTTTGCAGAATTTAGCCAATATTTGTCAGAGATCCAAAACAATCTGGTTTGTGTTATAAAAGTGTTCAATGAAATTGCATAGCAAAAATTATTTCTTATACGCAATGCATGCACCATGTGACAAGACATGAGAATTAATATTAAACTGCGTAAAATTAAAGTATAACCTTTACAGGTTAATGGTAACAATTTTAATTCTTGATTGAGTAGTATATAAGTACAATTAAATAGTTATATAAAAATTGATGGTTAATCTCTACATGAAATAAAATTTAACATATTGAAAGTTGCTCTCCTTTATGATAATGGCCTTAGTATACTATCTTAATTAATGAAACTTACATAACAACATGAATTTAATAAAATTTCCTTAAAAATATGTTGAAATGTAATCACTTATTAAAAAATCTAACAATATTAACAACACATGTGACATACAGGGATACTGAAAGATACATATTAAATGTTAAGAAAGAAACGTGTACTGCATTAATAAACAAGCACATAAAATATAAATTTTAAAACTACATAGAACATAAGTTAGGCCTAAAATTGTTTGGTTCCAGTAACATATCCAAAATTTCATTGAGTAAGTCCATTTGGAATTTTTGTTGTTTTTTGCCTTACTGATTGAATATATTTTGTTTTACATTTAATTTTATAAACTTTCCAAATACATAGAAGAAAAAATATTAAGAGAATGATTAAAGTATCAGAAATGTGAATATAGGAGTAATTGGTTATCTCTGGAAGCATTAGTTCTTGGAAGTGAATTTTCTTGTTTTTAAAGTTCTGGAATTTTTTCCACGGATGCTATAGGAAAGCAGCATTTTGTTGCTTTAAGAAGGCATTGAAATTATTTAGGATCAAAGCTAAGAATAAGTAACCCCCTACTATTTACATTTTAAATTCATTTATTTCAATATTTCAACTTGAAAATGACTATATCCATATTCATAATTTGCATTAGCCCCCAAGGAGTTCCAAGGAGAATTCAAACGGAACTTGTAAGCTGCATTTCCTCCAGTCGTAATGACAGCATAAAAGTTGTGTGTGCCGGATGTCGGAGCTTTCCAGACGGCAGACATTTGCAAATTTTCAGGTGTAGAGTCAAAATTGGCATCATGGTATCGTCCATTGCAATCATATGTCAGCAGTTGACCTAGCATTACACCACTGTAAATAGTACGAATGGATTCTTTTCCAAATGTTGTTCCTAGCCGTGCATCCCGCACATAATTTACACTTGCTAAGTCATAATATCGTGTTTGTGTCGTGGGTCCTTGCGTAAATATGATTAAATCAATGTCGTGATCCTGAAACAAGATTTAAAGTCATGTAAAGTATGCTGTAACACATGTATAATATGTAAATTAAAACTGGCTTAATGTACATATCAATGGCTTAATTCAGAACAAATAAGCTAAAAGTTGTTTTTGAGATAATAGCATTTTTATCAAAAAAACGGTATAACTTGGAAATAAACAATGTTAAGAGGCTGAAATTTGGTGAACAGATGAAACAAAATATATTTATAGGAAATGGGCTAATTTTTGTTAACTAATTAAATTGTAAATAAATTAACTCATTTGAGAAATAAAAGGCCTCAAAATGCACGTTGTTTGCTAGTTTGACTTTGATTAATTTTGCAGGCAAGCAAAATACATGGTGTGAAGTAGCACATACGAGCATATGCACATCCATTAGTTAGCCTGATAAATAAAGTGAATGCATTAAAGAATGAAAATCATCACATTTGGTACTTGTATTTTAGTAAGAATCTTGGTCTCGAGAAATTTTTAAAAGATATACTGATAGATAGTACCATTTGCTACTTGTAACTTTAGGGATGATAGATTTTGGATATTTGCTACTCTGCACTTCTGTAACTTTGACAATTACAGTGGGGAGATCCATTCAGGGTTTAAATTAAAACCTCAGGTTAAGTTGAGAGTTATTAAAAAATCCTATAGACTTAATTTGAGGTTTAGCACAAACACCAAGGGTTAACTTTTAGCCCTGTTCATAATTTTTCCACTGTAGGTATTATATAGGAACACTTCCAGGATCACAATTGTTTACTTATCTAATTTCAGACAAATTAGCTCATTCACTGCTTCGGAAATTTAGCAATCAATATAATTATTGTGGTAATGACCAGATACCAATGTGGGTTCTGGTTAATATTGATATATCAGCAATGTAGAGGAACACATATTTGAAAAACGGACTTTTCTCAATCATGGTAACTGTACATTATTATTTACTCAAGGGCTACTTGCAATACTTAATTATCTTTAGCATTTCATTTTCAATTGTAAAAAAATTTAAGAATATTATACTTACATTGCCATTGGTTTCATATGGGAATAAGGCAGTTATCTTTACAAGTTGACCATGGGAAAGTGTAAGAGAAGCATTGGCAACTATGTTTGTGCTGATAGATGCTGATAAAGCCTGCATGGCCCCAGTCATGAAAGGTGGAAGAAGGCCAGTATACAGTGTGTTGGTATTAGATTGATGAAAACTAATTTGCTTTGGAGCCTGCACTTGTACTAAGAAGTATGTGTATCCGTATTCATACCCTAGAGTAATGGGGGCAAGATTCCAGACTGAATTTATGCGGATGGCACGTGAGGTATGGCCTGTTGTCACAACAGCATAAAATGTAAAGTTGCCACTTTCAGGTGCTTTCCAAATGGCGTGTCCATTTAATTGTTCGGGTGTAGAGTTGAAATCGGGGTCATTGTATGGCCCAGTTGAATCAAACATCATTAGTTGACCAGGGGCTCCTATCAAGCAGGAAGATCCAAGAATAAATATAATACTTAGATTATATTGGGTGATCTAGAATACCTAGCCACCCCCAAAATTTTGATAAAAATGCATTGTAATGAAAATAGTTTTGGTACTGAATAGGAAATCAAAGGTAAAGAGTCAAGTGGTGCTAATAAATTTTAACTTTGACAAAACCATTAAGTTCACTGCAAATGCATTTTTTATCCATCAAAGATAATAGAAAAAATTAGATGAAGTTCAAGAACAGGAGTAATTTTGTGTAATGACAGTGTTTCCTGAATTTTTTAAATTATTTGAATAGTTGATAAAAAGCTTCAAATTTGAGTAAAAATAATTAACATTTTTGTAGTTTTTTTTCTGATTAGAAATAAGGAAAAAGTTATAATGCTTCCTTCAGCATGTTTCAAATACTCTGAACCAGCGCCAAACGGCACTTGAATAAAGCTTGAAGTAAGCAGAAAAAAGCTACCAAACAGTTGCTCATTTTTAAAGCATGATATCTATAATTAAATTAATTAAAAAAAATTTAGGACACCTGCAGATATACTAAATTACTCATGCTTTTAAACTTTGTTATTTGATTTTTTTGCAATATCTTTATTGGATAAAAATTAGTTTTTCTTTGCCATCAAAGGTTATGTTAATGGTCAAATGTTTTGTTAGATTGTTGGATTCACTATTTAAGCTTAATTTTCATTTATAAATATCTAATGAAATTCTTTGGGGTGGTTAAGTATTCTTGAATCTTCCTATAAATTTTAGATAGAAGCTGTCAATTTAACATGTATAACATTTAACTTGCTTGTTTCAAACCCATACATAATGAGTTATATTTAGCATTTCTCAATTAACATATACTATCATATATATACACTTAATTAACGGCCATGAAAATTAACTTACCAAGACCACCAATAGTTTTGATAGATGTTGTGCCAAACAAGGGCCCACCAACAAACTGTGGGTAATTTGGCATGGCCAAATCATAATAGTTGGCTGCAGTTGATGGACCAGATGTGTAGAAGATCAACTCTATATCATGATCATCCCCATTTGTTTCGTATGGCACTTGTGCATTTATTTTCACGTAGTCACCTGCATTCACGGCCAATGTGGTCTGGGCCACGATTGCACCACTTATGCTGGTTATAAGTGTTTGCATTTGTGCAGTTACAGTGGGTGCAACAGGTGCCGATGGTATGTAGAACTGTGCTGGACGTTGGGCCAAACTCCATGGTAGAGATGTGGCCAAGTTTCTCACAAAAAAGGTAGAATATCCAAACTCACGATTTGCATCATTTAATGTTCGACCCCATGGTGCATTAATGCTCATGCTCCTTGATCCTCCTGTCATCAAATAATAGAATATGTTAGCTCTACTGAAATCGTGACTTAATTTAATTGAAATCCTATCTAAATAGAAATGGAACTGTAATAGATGAAATGGGACTCCAAAGATATTATAATATGGATCTATAATACATTAATAGGATTCTATAGTAGTGTGCACTATAGTTTGTATAACTAAGTGAATGTTAGTTTAATGGAATGTGGCCTAGTTGCATTTTTTATTAAGATTAAAATAGTTTCTTTTAATGGCATCATGTAATTATACAAATTTAAATTATTACTAATAATTCATTAAACCATTATAATTTTACCTTAAAAATATTATTGCAAGGTATAGTGTCCATCCAGTTGTTCTGGTGTAGCTTGTACAATGTATAAAACCTTATTACTTAATTATACTTATAATATATAAATGGCTTCTGAAAGTAGTATATTTAATTCACCACATATTCATGATAGTTATACTACCTTGTGCACCTTAAAGGGAAAGTCCAGAGGTTTTTCAAAAAATAAATTCCACTTGCAAAACATTCAGCCGTGACGTTGCATGACAC
>JAQIXP010000583.1:0-24358 GCA_034700285.1 Proteroiulus fuscus
TATGTACCGTTAGTTAACATGGAGATTCCCATAGGAGCATGCATTTTTTAAAAGTGTGGACAGCCCCCTTAAGCAGATAATCCCAAAAGCTATGGATAGCTCAAACTTTTTGAACTAAGCTTACATGAAATTCTGATTCACAAAGTAGAATTCCCCCTACCAAATGGCATCATTATATGCTGATCGTAGGGTACTGAGTTGAATTGAAAAGTAAATGAATACTGAATGCGTTACTGTTTATTTTTTCCATAAGGAAAATTTGCTGAAAATTCTTGGCCAAATATGAAAATGAAATGTTATGTAATGACCTGCGTATCTCCCCTCCCCCTCATATACAGCACCTCAAACTAAATAATGAATCCCGGTTCTAATTCTACCACCACAAGATTTCTGCGCCAATGCAATCTTGTCCATGCAAATATATATTACATAATTTTAATTAGTTTTATTATGTGTGATTATCAAAATATTTTTTTAAAAACCAGTTCAGAGAATTAGTAGTACAGGTAGTATAATTTTCCTAAATGTGAGGGATGTATAAAACTAGGAGCTGGAATCTAATGTGGGTCTGCCACACCTAATTGGCTGCCATGTCTGGATAAATAAACTATGCACAACCCTGTCTTATCTATGAGCACTCTGATTATAATCTTTCATAGGCAGTTTTATGGCATGAATATGGGCGGTGGCAGCTTTGCGTGTTGACACTAATTTTAGCGATGAGAACTTTTCGAACAAAAAAAGTTACATCAGATTTGATATCTACGACTAAAAGGGTTTTTCATCTCCTATTATTCATTGTAGATCTTATCATTCAGCTCGTTTTATTGCAAATGCATGTTCTGTTGTAGAGAATGAAGGCATGCAGGATTGTGTGGGGTTATTGAAAGCGTTATAGACAGGGCAGGGCTTGTGAGAACATTGATTAATAACATACCTTAAGCCTTGTGTGAGCCTCATATGATGTGAAACAATTTAATGAAAATAACGCAGTAATAATATTCTTAGAACAGATTTATTTTCAATAGAGTAAAGTAAATGTGCAATTAATTGGGCAAAATTTGGATAACCTAGGAAAGAAGTTGCATTGTGTGGTATCGATGCACTAATCGTTAGTTATACTAGTAGAGTGGGGATTTTGATTATAAAATTCAGATAATTTGGCATTGATCTCTTATATCGAATCCTGTTCAAGCATAATAGTCTGAACATTGAATTCAGAATAGTTGCAACTTATAGGTTAAATAGTTAAAATACCTAATGGCATTTACTTAAAATGAACCAAAAGTAAGTATTATCATCGATTAACTCCATACCATTGATTATAGGCATTTAATGTATTGTAGTGGAAACTTTTTAAAGTAAATTTTGATTTGTGGCTATATTAAGTTTTTTTTCCTATTGGTAAGGGGTATGACGGGGATATTTAGTTAGTCCGAAATTCAATTAATGTGATATATCTAAAATCCACACATTTCCCAAAATTCAACCGAAATTTCCAAAATTACTATCAAATTTGCGTTCAAATTCCCTCCGGAAACGAGAAATAAAATGCTATAGAGGGTGCTGTTGTAAAGAAATTTTCTGCAATATTCCCGAAATCTTTTAGACTTTACCAAAATTCCACAGCGTTTACTCGAAATTCCCAAGATTTCTTTCAAATTCTCACCCGAACTTTCATTTAGATTTCCCTCTTTAATGTTTAAAATCCCTATAATGTCATACCCACTCCTCGATTGGGTTTTTGGTTTTCTCTCATCAAGATCACGCTTTTGACTAATTTGTACGAATTCCAAGAAGTTATTTTTATTATTTCAAATTAATGTAATGTTTATTAGCATTATTGAATTTGCAATATAATACTTCGAAGCAACTTGCTAAAGTGTAATTTTGGATATTTTTTCCAAACCTTCATTCAAAACTTGTTTGCACATATATATTGATACTTGCATACAGTGTAATGCTTTATAGCATTACGAGCTGTTTTTATTTTCAAACTGAAATATGCAATTAAGGAAAGGTGGGCTTTTAATGTTTTTTTTTTTTATTTTTCCTAATTTTCTGCTTTTATTTTCTAATAAGAATGAAATACACTTCCTGCGTTGCATTGGATTTTTTATATATGCCTGGATATGACAATCACAATTAAATTTTAATAATTTGTTCAATATGCAGGATGCATAGCATTGTGTGTGTATGTGTGCAGTTAAGCTTACCAACTGTGTGGGGTAACTGTAAGTAATGCTTCAATATAATATAAAGCCAGGTGCTTTGTGTCGTGCATTCAAATGCTACACCATTTTTTTTAGCTATCACGATATTGAGCTTCATTTGGCTGGCTTGCAAAGCACTTTTACATGGTGACTTACTGGTTTTTGAACCAAGTCCTCACTTAACTGAGTCCAGTTTTCATTTTGTTTGTTTATTCACCATTCATGCATGGACAAAGGTTTTTTTTCCTCTTGTTGTTCTAATCTCTATACCCCGTTAGCACATTCACATCGTTTCTATGGTAACGTAACTAACGTTGTAGTGACGGCAAGGTTCCCTACCCCGTGGGTGTGGTCTTGTGCAAATGTCACGATATGCTTAATTCTGTACGAGCGCAGCATGGTGTAGCTCATCACAGAATTTGGGGAGAAATGTTACAGCTTTGTGCATGTGTAAAATGAAAAAGCAATTTGGCCAGCGGTGCTTTAGTGGAAGCATTCCCTTTGGTAGTAAAAGGAAAGGGAAACCGTGAAGCAAATTGACATTTGTAGACCTTTGAGGAAAGGCTGGACCGTTTTGGCTATTTGCTTCCTCGGAATTAAATACAAACTAATTGTAAATTATCATTTGAAACAAATTATCCATTCCTTCAAGAACTATTCAATGCAGTGCAACCCAATACCTTGCAGTCAGCATCAGAGTAAGCAAAACTGTAGACCTGTTAAGTTTTTTAATATTTTAACTGTGATGAATTGCAGTAGATACTATAACGAATGAAAAAGGAGTTCACTGCATTTGTGATATAGGTCTACATGTGTACATTTTAATTCCCTGTATTGCAGTTCTTTTGCCTCAAATAGTCACATCAAACACATGTTATTATATCAAATAATGTTGCTTACTGAGCACTTAACAGCAGTAATTATTGTTATGTGTGTTTCTTTTTATGAGATAAGCATTTTGTTACACGTTTAGTTATATCTGTAAGCCAGCCAAACAACAATTTTTCTTATAATATATCTGACAAAAAAGGGTACAGGCCTACCATAGTCTATTTATAAAATAACATGGAACAATATTATTATTATTCACATCCTTGTGTGTGGACAGATCTTAGAAAATATTGAGATAATCTTGAAGTCCTCATATCATAAAAAATATTTTCTACTGCAATGGCAACGATATTTGCTATCATGTGCTATTTTAATAGTCCTTATTTAAATTCTTATAAATTATTTATATACCATAGCATAATGCACCATCTCTTCATACGGATATTGGATTTAAGATTGTTTTAGTTATTGAAGAATAATATTATTTACAGGAAAAACTAGGGGTTTTTACATGAGATTTCCTTTATCTTTGTTATGTTACTGGGCCTTAACCATATGTTTGGCTAGCTCGCTGTGTGTGTGTGTTCTCTTTCCAAGTGTGGTGTCAGTCAGTTCCTGCAAGTACAATGCTTATGTGATGAACCATCCTCCCTAACAAAAAAATGAGAGTTATCCAATATCGAGAAAATGAAGCCAGATAGATGACGGAAAAAGGGAGGAGGAGTAGGACAAACCATACACTGGAACACCTGTCCTTTTACCTATAGCTAGGGCTACTCAGGAAAAACAATTTCTATTATCAGACTGTGCTCACTATACCTTTTATTATCTGTTGTGTTCGCAATTCTTTCTGCAATGGTGGTTTTTTTAAACACATCGAACGAAGATTTGGGTCTTGCCTCGATCCCACTATTAGAGGGAGTATGCTGTGTTGTGCCCATTTTGCAATTGAGAGAAAACAAAATTCCAAATCCAACAAATGTGATTAGTTCAAGAATGAAAATCTGAAATTACTAGACATCATTTGATGTGGATTACATGGAAAGCAGATGTTCCAAAATACTATAAAGACAGACTTGTATTTGGCGAACTTGGTGAGGTAAGCAGTTGCAGGCTGTATTAATTGAAGGGAAAATAATTACAGCATTTACACATTTGACTATCAACATTTAATTAGGAAATAGTCCTGTCCATTTGACATGCAACCCATGCTTTCTACTTACCTTTTGTGTTTTAATTTTTATGCATGAAGAATGCTCACCTATGGTTTTAAGGATGCTTGAAATGTATGCATTTTCTTTAATTTAAGAAGCCAAGTTGCATAATTGTCATGTGGAATGTTTAAACTGTTTGAGGTATAATTTGTGCTTTTTTCTGAAAAGCATAAATAAATAGGCCTAGCAGTATAATGTATCACTCACTATAGCAAAAATCTTACCACATTATGTATAGAGAATTTTGAGTATGGTATCATGATTAATGAATGGATTAATCTTATCTTTCAATTTTATTGGAGTATGTATACCAGATAATATTCATTGTAATGCATAGGCCTACATATAGTCCGATAATGTAAATTTTTTAATAAAATTCGCCATGGACAGTTTATTTAATTTGTTAATGTTTGAAGAATCCATAAATTGTGTAATTTACTAGAAGCAGAAACCTAATGGATCCCCAATCCATTGACACATGTCAGTTTGCATTTGCCCAGATGAATTAATCCCTTAACGAATGAAGCCTTTTAAAAACAAAATGTTAATTAATATAACCATGCTTGATGGCAAGAAAAAATTAGGTAATCTTTCCTGTAACAGAAATGTCTTTTTGGAGAGACCTGCAATCAATATTGCATAAGGATCCGATAGGCCTCTATGTATAGTATCCGTTGCAACTTGACAATGCTGTACAATTTATACATAATTCTCTTTACCTTGTTCAAGTTTTCCAAATTTGTGAAGCAAAGATGCGCCAATCGTTATTCCGACTAATATTCACATTTTCCTTACAATGTAGAAACCACTTTCTTGCTTATTTGGGAATGTATTAGCTTATAGAATTGAACTTGAATTGCATTATGGTAATTCACATTTGAGCACGTTCTTTAGTACCTTTATATTGCATTCTTTGCTTGAATTTCGTTGTAGATGTGGAGGATAAATCTATTGTGATATTCAACCAAAGTGGTTTATCTGTGTAGGGCAATTGAAAAGAAATGACAAATGAAATTATAACCCATATATTGTGTATACAGTATCTCAAACTGATTTAACAGTTAACTGCATTCTATTGGCAATTGTGGGTTCAATCAAGTTTTCAAAATCAGTTTTGTCAACATGTGGTCGTAGTCATTATTTTTGAATTGATTTTGTGGTTTGGAAGTTTAGTTTAATATGGTATCTTATTTGCAATTAACCTCTGGTGGAAAGAGCCTCATTGTATGCCAAATGATTGCTGTTTTTCAGAAATGCCCGATTTAAAGCTGCACTGTCCTGAAGAAATTTTGTTCCAAAATGGTGCTCAGTGTACGTGCATAGGCCTATGCCAGTAAACCAAATGTAATAGGCACGTGCTTTGAAGCCCCAATTTGGAACAAGATTTCTTGAGGACAGTGCATCTTTAAAAGAAAAACCAATTCCACCACAAAGGGCAAACAAGGAATAATGCATTAGGCCTATCTACTTTTTTTGTGAATTACGCATGCAATTTGCACCTGTTAATGTACAAATTATGTCCAAATTAGTTTTCATGAGTGAACAAAGCAGGTGTTTTTCAAAATGAAGGATGTCGTGACAAATATACTTGACATGAAAATAAGCATTTGCAGTCATGAGTATTGCACGAACATTTTTGATTATCAAAATATTTGAAGCAAAATACGCCCTCATATTCCATTTTAATACTGTGCTGATTATCTCACGAGGTTTAGGCCAGCATTTTTTTTTTTTTTTTTTGAAATGTCGGAAGTCACTTTTCCGAATTTTTTCAGGACGGAGGAATCATCTGAAATTTCAGTATTAAACAAAAGGTGACATCCAACCTTTTTTTTGCTGATTGTGTTGCTATACGCTCTTTGTAGCAAAAAATATTATGCAAAATGTTTGGATGTCAACTTTTGTTTAATGCCGAATATTTGATGTTTCCTCCATCCAGAAAAAATTATGAACAAGTGACTTATGACCTTTATGCTCAAAGGTACAGAATTAGACCTATAATTTGAAAAATTATGACCATATTGGCCTATTAAAGGTTGGTTAGCCATAGCTTGAATCCTTAGCTGGACCACCTGTGACCTTAGCTGACTTCATAGAGAGGGACTGCATATCTTGCATTGAGTGTAGGAGCTCCAATGTCAGAGAATTATATATTAGTGGCCATGACTATACTGTGACAACAATGATTACCGTCCATGAGCTGAAATGTTCATTACTTGTAATTATAACTAATTAGGCCTACCTGTTAGCGTGTAATTTCAGAAATTAAGGGATCCTGGAAATTTTTTATTAATGTTTTTTTTATGAATATATCGTGCAGTTCCCCTTTAAGAAAGGACAGTTGGTAGGCCTATTTAAATCTTCCAAGAAACTGATTTTATGTAATGCCATTCCAATAATTTTATACCACAGCGTTCATCCAACTGTTTTCAAAGGAAAAAAAATTGCAAATTCTGTATTAATTATTTTTGGTTGGAGTTTGTAGGGATTTTATGTTCAGCTATATTAGTTGCCATCGTTGGATTTTTTTACCTTGGGGATTTGTGTCATAATCGCATTGAAGCTGTTCACCATGGTCATTAAGTGATGGTAGAATCTAATGTGCAGCAACAGAAATGGTTTTATGAGATATTTTATGAGGACGAGTTTTATTGATGGTGATAGAAAATAGTGGTCGTGCTCTCTATGAAGTTGAATGAATCTTAAGGTTCGGTAATAATTCCCTTGTTCAACCTGTTATTTCATAGTCCTCGAAGCAACATATTGAACTGAATGACCCAGTGTGAGTGACATTACATTTGTGGCCGAAGCACTTTGTGTAAATACTTATTATAATAAGTTTTGTACATAAGCCTAATATTGTCAAGGTCAGAACTTAATATTAGAGCCGATTTTCTAAAATGCAAGCAGAAACGAGTTATTTGCTCGCTAAATGCAAACATGAAGATGCACTTGATGGGTGCTGAGGATTATACATGTAGTAGGATGGGAAAAATTAGCCAAGGATAAATATTTTAGTAAATGACTTGCTTAGTCTTGGCCATTAGTGGCAAAATGTCCAACTTTTGCTGACTTAAGAAAGCTCTCAAAAGCAAAACTGCGAGATAGTAAGTCTTGTTTGCTTTCACATATAATTGCTTACTGATTAGTAGCTGAGCGTGACAGAAGTTGTACATAAGGTGCTATTCTTACTGCTACATACGTTTTACATTTGATCTGATTTTTCTGAAATATGCTAAGTTTTGTTTGAAAAACTTTCAATATATGGTGCACATTTTCCATTGCCAGATTTTTTTAAAGAAATATTAATTGCAAAATTATGACTCCACCCTTGGCATGTATTAAACTAGTTCCGTTGCAATTTTGCTAATTGATGTTAGTGCTTCTGGAAAGCTTATAGAAGCTTTAGGTAAAGCGCCCCATTATATTATGTATTTGTCTCCAGCTATGCATTAAAAGTGTTCACATTTGCGAGGGAACAATGGCAGGTGCAGTTTCTGCTCTCGCCAACTATTGTCCACTGGGTAAGTGCGTTTAGTTAATGGTTGGGTTGTAGGACAGGATGTCCGTTGCTGCGCGTAAAGCTAGAATTGACGGTGGTGGCTTATACGCTCTCGTATGGAGCATGGCCTAGTGCTTCTCTTGAATGCTATCCATAATGTAATGGATATATTCTGTGGACAAATTCACTAGATGGCAGCTTTTTACTCTGTCATACACAATAGATACACCACTTGAGGTAGGCTATAGGCAAGGCGCCCAGCCTAAACAATAACATGTACAGCCTGGTATGTAGGAAAATAGCAACTTCCTAAAGGTACTGTGTGTATCTATGTTTTGTGGCAGATTGCATCTGTGGGTGCATTCCTTTATTCTCTAGTTTACTGTATTGAACTAAAACAAAAGAATTGCAAAATATTTAACAAGGTACATGACTTGCCGATGCATACATAAAAAATTTTACAATTTGAGTTATAATTATTGCCCCTGCCCCAAAGTGAAATTTAATGCTTTGTCTGTAAAGAGACTACTGTCAGTTTACATGGAATTTTAGGTTTAAAATTTTCATTAAAATATGGAAGTGGTGTTTAATCATGTAACATGAATTACAAATGTTAACAACACATTGAAAGTATGCGTATTCGGTGCTCGAATTTAATGCATTTGGTACTTTTGCTATTATCCTAAAATTTGTGACTATAAATTTTTTTAAATTATGCCAGGAAAGTTTTATCTTTATTTTCCAAAGTTATTAAGACTCGCCTAATGGGAACTGATGACAAAAGGGGAAGCCAGGAGACTTGTTTCGTATTATTTGTGCTGGCATTGCACTAGACTTTAAAGCATATTGACCATTAAGAAATGTTTCATTGTATAGGTTTGAATATTAAGGGAGTAACTCCTAAACTTGTTTGATTGTTGTTTGACATTCTTAAATACTTGCAGAATATATTATCCATAATTATAACACTTATATATGAGGTGCAATGGATGTTTGCAATATTAATTTATTGTTGTTGTTTTTTTTCTAGCAAACTGGTGCCACTATTAAGGTATACAGCCAATGCTGTCCGCAGTCGACAGATCGTATTGTACAACTATCTGGAAAACCCGAAGTAGTGGTCGATTGCCTTCGCCAGATTTACCTCCTTGTTGAACAGGTAAAAAAAAGCTCCATTTTCGTATTATTAAGGGGTTATTATGGGCTAATAACAGTAATAAATACAATACACCCGCCAGATTTATGCATATAAAAAGCAGTTTCCTTATCGTTGTAGGTATTAATTTTGATTTGCAGCTGCACAATTATCTAATTTAAGCCTATGTTCATTTTTTTTCAAAAATCTGACTTGATTGCACCTGCTATCCCTCGTTTCTGATAAAGCTGCTGTCAATGATTGTATACATGCCATATTACCAAGCAACAAGCTTGGGTATGGGTTGTTAACATTGACAAGCTAAAACGATAAACACCATCTGCCTTATCAAACAAAATCATGAAAAGCTGTTAGTGACCTGAATTTATTGAAAATTTGAAATATTTGTGTGCAATGTATATTTTTAACATCTTAAATATTATTACATCATGCAGCCAGTTTTTAGATTTTGCTAGTTTTATTTAAATAACTGCAAACTATAGTTACCAAAATTGAAAAGGTATGACGAAAGTTGTTGAGGTGCAGTTCTTTAGATTGGAGCTTGTCTTCAGGCTAGGAAGCCAGCTGTAATTTATGAGATTTGAATTACATTTTCTTGAAGGATATTATTGCTGTCTTGGCCTCACACTTTTCTTGGCTTTAGTAATCACGGTGATATATTTTATTTTGAAGTGCAAGTTTTTATTGGTTTTATTGTAATAACCACAATGTTTAAGGTGCAGAGGGGAGGTTGCAAGAGGGAAATGAGATGAGGGTCGTTCTCGTTTGCAAACGTTGACTAACAATTGAAGTAAAAATTAATATCACCATGCGTGGTTTCCATGACATATGTGTGGTATCCTATTTGACGAGCTAAATGTGCAATTGACGTTGTGGCCTGGAATGACTGTTACTTCGATCATCAAACAATTGAGTTTTTTTACCTATTGTCTAGCACTTTTTGTTGTGCTGCTTGTAACAATCAAGTCAATCGGTTGGGAAAATCACCCATCT
Source organism: Proteroiulus fuscus (assembly GCA_034700285.1). Classification (NCBI taxonomy): domain Eukaryota; kingdom Metazoa; phylum Arthropoda; class Diplopoda; order Julida; family Blaniulidae; genus Proteroiulus; species Proteroiulus fuscus. Next base: position 9,910 of record JAQIXP010000583.1, read on the forward strand.
AGCCTTCAGGATAGGAAGTCATTCTTGCTTCTATTGGTTGGGTGGAGGTGGTTGTGCTTTTTTTAAATAAAGAGAGCAGGAAAAAAAAGTAAAGCAGGTGAAAAGGGAAACTAAACCTAGGTAATGAAAATGGAAAGGTGATCATTAGAAAGCGGAGGGTAAAAATGGTACTATCGTTTGTTTACTCAAGCTATGTGAACATAGTGTTTTGTATATTCGCATTATAAGGGTAACTATAGCAACCAGACAATTGCAACACTATAGAGACAGGAAATTATTTTGTATTGAGGGGGTTTTTTATTTATTTTTTTTTCAAATGGAGGGGTTGCACGTCCCTCGTGTGACTAGTCGATGGGGCCCAATTATAATAAATGCAATTGATTCATGTATTCCGCTATTAAGCAAATATCGCTGTTGTTTTTTGTATTGTTCCATAACAATTTGCTTCAAATAGAGCATATTTATTAATTTGCAGTCGCCGATCAAAGGGCCACGCAGTCCATACGATCCTCACAATTTTGATAGTTACTTTGCTGAAGAATATGGAGGTTTCATTGATCCCATGGCACGAGGAGGACAAGGCGGTGGTGGCGGCGGGGGCGGCCGCATGGACATGGGAAGAATGGGACCTGGTCCCAGAGGCCCACCAATGGGGTAAAGAAGCACATTTTTAAAGATTTCATATAGCAAACTTGTTTTTTCAGTAGTGATGCTTGCTGCTGATGTATTGTTTTTAAAATATGGTAATTTCGAAAGGCTTTTACGGGCTCTTATTCCTTTCTAGCCATTATTAGAATTTATGAACTGTTAATGCTCCAAAATTATACATTATGACCCTCACCAATCCTGCAGTAAGCCTGAAAATTGAAAAATATGTTTTGTTTGTTGTTGCAGCCAAAGGGGAGGGTTCGGCATGGGCAGTGACTACTCTCGTGGGGGCGGCAGGATGGGGGGACGAGGAGGAGATGGAGGGGGGGGCGGCGGAGGAGGTGGCTTTGGCGGTCCCAGCATGTCTCGTGGGGGAATGATGGGGCGTGGCGGCGGACGTGGCTTCAGGTAAGTCTCGTTGCTCACTTTTAGTATAATCTAGCACGATTGTTGAAAAGCACTATATATTTTCACCGTAGGAATGGAAATATGGGAGGAAGTCAGGATTATTTCCCAAGACGAGGAGGGCCTAAATACGGAAATGATAATAGTAAGCTAGAAATTGATTTTCTTGTATGTAATTTTTGTACTAAATGCGTGGTATATTTGAATTTATCATCTGTCGAGTTTTCTCTAATGAGTGTAAATCCCGAAAATTTATTCTTCCATTAATCTGTTTCTATTTACAGGCGGTGGTGGAAATTTTGGCAATCCAAGAATGCTGGGAGGCGGAGGCGGGTTTAATGCCTACAATGATGGCGCCGGAAGCCAGGACTTTGTTAGTATTTAGTTGATCCTATCTTGTTTTAAATATAACTGGAGTTTGCACAATGTATTCTTTATTATGAACTTTGTTTGGTCGCTTAGACCAGTGACTCTTTTGGGCCTGGGCACCAGCAAGCAGATGATAACATGATGAGTTCAACACAAGTTACAATTCCAAAAGATGTAAGTGAACTGCCTTGAAAGTGGCAGCTTATTATGCTGTGCTGGCTTTATACTGATTTCATCTTATAAATAAGTCATTCACCCAGATTCGTAATTGTGGTTATCTGAAATATTACAATGCACTCCCAGATGATACCTAGTTTTCAATCCAGCACACTCAGGATTAAAAGTCGCTATAACGTTGAAGTATTTGTGAAATTTAGTTGAGAAGGGGTAACATTGCACCTTCTGAAAAATATCGCTCTGAATGTGAATTTGATGTGTAAAGTTTCCATGTTCACTTCAGTGTATTCCCTCTTCCCCACCCCCCATCCTCCAAGAAAAAAAAAATCATGGTTTCAATTTAATTCTTTTGATATATGCACCCATTTCCATGCATGTAGAAAAATATATCTCCTCAATGAAAATTTGCAAAATATTCTTTCTAAACTAATTTGTACAAATCTTAATTTATCCCCAGAGTCAAGTATATGCATGTACATATTTATTTATCTGGAATCTAAATTGCAAAAAAACTCAATAGCTGCTACGACGTGGTGTGTACCAGGTCGGTCATATTTTGTCCAAGCTAATAAATATGTCGACGTTTTGATTATAAGTCATAACTTTTGTCTAATTTCCATGTGGTCATTAAAATTTTTGCAATATAACACATGAAATTGACCCAAGTGGGGGGAAATTGGTCAAATTCTTATTAATATTGAAAAATTTTTCATAATTAATTTTGATGCCTTAGTTTTTAGTTCATTGAAAATTCTTTATTGTAGGTCTATTTTGTAAATGAAAATATCTAAGTCGTACTTTTCATTCAAAAAAGGCCATACAAAAGTTATATTTTTGGCCTTGAGTAGTCTAATACTGTGAAGCAAATGAATATTTTGGATAACATTATATGTATCGACCCTTACAAATAGAAGTTGTTTGGAAGTAACACATTTCCTGGGTGTGCATTGTAATATACTTCATTATTCAAAACGCTATAATTCACTTCTGGGTTGTTGGTATACATTCCGAAAATGTATAAGGATCTTTAGTTTAGCATGTATCAACGTATTATAAAACAGGAAGCAGTTTAGGCCAAGTCTTTCAAGCGCAGTGTTTCATTTATCATGACCAAAGCTGGGCAGAAATCAAATCATGCTGTAATTTAAATCGAAATCTTATTGACACTTAATTCTTAATTGGAGTCGATTGATCAGTAGACGTGGCAGTATTATTGTTCATAAATTCCAATTCACTTCATTTAAACATTTATTTGAAAGCAAAAATGTGTAATGTTGTTTGTATATCATGTAATTTCCATTATTTCTTGGGTTGAGACGATTTGCTTCCCTTATTTTCTGTCATATTTCTAGTTCTTTTGAGGCCCACATCTCAGCCCTATTTTTCTGATGCTAAACTATTGAAATGCCCCCCTGCTCAACGTTGATTTGATTTTTCAGATCGGTACCCAGCTTTGGTGATGACATTGCATAATTAATCCAAATTTTAAGTTTTACGAAATACTAAATATTTGACCAATGGCCTGTTCAATTAGCTGGCAGGCTCCATCATTGGTAAAGGAGGCACCCGCATCCGTAAGATTCGGCAGGATTCAGGTGCGGGGATAGTCATCGACGAAGCCCTGGAGGGCTGCGATGATCGTGTCATCACCATTACTGGGAGCCAATCACAGATCCAGATGGCTCAATATCTTTTACAGCAGAGGTGAATTATTTGGTTTAGATTCTTTTTTAAGACATGTTTAATTTTTGTACAACTTATCTTAGTCCTTTAATCATTTTGGCTTTTTAGTTGATTATTTGCTCAGAAATTGCATGATCTGTCCAGCTGGTCATATTTTGAAAAGTAAATATTTTAAAATATATAATAATAGTAAATCAATCAATGGCAACTTACCAATTGTTATTTACCATTTGCTTATTTTTGCTCTTGACTAAACTACAGTGAGATAGATGTAAGAAAGTATTTGGCAGCTTTTTATTAAGATCTTGTTGTGAATTGAAAAAATACCCTGACACAAAGCCACCTTTGAAAAGTTATTAATTGCCATAAATACACTCATTTTATCATCTAGCTTGTGGGTGCTGTGTTCAATTAAGTTGTGTGTTTTTAACTGTATGGGAAATGGTCAAATGAGAACTAATTGTGTTAATTTGTTCCCCATCTGCCTGGGTAATAGTTTATATGGCAACTTTGCTGCCCGTAAATGGTACTGTAGCCCTCACAAATATGCTTTGCTTTTACATTTTTTGAGTATTAATTAAATTAATGTCTTATCTTGGCACTGCACTATTTTTCACCTTTTTGAGCTTTGCATGGTATTTCTTATTTAACTTTGAATTCTCTTTTAAAACCTGAATGGAAACTTAAGCCTAGCAAGCTTTCTTCAGATTCAAATGGCAAATACTATCTGGAAGACTAGTGATTTTGTTGTTCTGTGTTTGAGTAACAAGAAATCACTATCTTCCGACAGTGCTTGCTGATGTGCTGCAGACAGTGAATGCTCCTAGTCAAACTTAACAAAATTGCCAGGGCCACTAACATTCGTAATGCTTTTGCTTCTCATGGTGGCTGTCGATTCCTATTCAACTTGAAATGGCATTTAACCTCGTATTCTGCAAATGCACAACTAAGTGCCTAAAAATCAACTGCTAATTTACATACTATCAGAAAACTAAAAATTCACATTAGTGCTGACTTAACTCCTGAACTTACTAACTGAAATCATTCCTATGCTCTTTTGCGCTCGAGTGACTGGAGTGTTAAAATCTTATCTTCTTCGTGTGAATAAGTCTCTAATTTTTATACAAATTGTGTTTACAATAATCAATTCTAAACTAACTTAGAAATCATAAACTGACACTTCAATTTAGTTATTTTACTGTGTTTATTTAGTAAATGGGTAAAAGTACAATGACACTTTTGATTAACTTAGTTCTTTAAAATCATATTCTGTTGTGTAATCTATTAGGAGTTAAGTTTTAGAGTTGTTAAAACCAGCCAGTGTCATATGATAAAAGTAAAAATATGCAAGATTGAATTTTAATATTTTCCACAGTTCACGAGTACGGAAATTGTGATCACTGGGTTATATTATCCAAAATTTTGTTCAGCTTTACTGGCAATAGTAAAGACAATAGTACTGCTGATACATAATTAATGGTTTTTCTAACTTGGGTAGCCAATTTTGCTCCTTTCATTTTTTATGAGCTTTTGTCAGGAAAACGAATGAAAAAGAAGATCACGACAAAGCATTTTTTATCTTGATATATTTTTTTTTAAATATTAAGGGGATTTGGATGTCAAGGGAGTTTGTTATGTTTAACTTATAATTTGAAGTTTACTTATGTGACTTGTGTGACGTCAATTCAAGACAAGCATAAAAACTTTTATCAGATGAATTTCGTTTTTAATTATTGTGCCAGAATGTTTGTTTTTAATATTTTGTAATGTGAGAGAATCAGTTTTGTGAAGCTGATTAATTTTAATGTAATGCCAGTTTAATTTTTCCAATTATATACCCATCTATTTAATTATTTATTTTTCGTTTCAGTGTCCGTGAGCACTCTGGTCAGAAGTTTTGACAACTATCGCCTGTTCCCAATTCCATTGGAGAAGAAGAAGCCATGTTTGACTAAAAAAAAATTTCTTTTTCTGCTTTGGTGCAATTTACAGAAATGCTTTTACAGCAACATCAATCAATTCAATCATGGGAACAGCATTTGGACATCACAGGTTGTGTTGTTCACTTAAAATTTAGAGCTGTTGCATTGTTGCCATTCCATTGTAAAAAAAAAAAAAGTTATCCGTCAGAAGAGTTGCCTAAAAAGCCTGCAAACAAAATGTTGGTCATGTACTATTTATTAGGCCAATTGGAAATTTATTTTAGTATTTTTTAAGTTTTAAGATTTTCAGTGCAACAGTTCTTTCTTTCATCTTATTTAGTTAAAAAACAGAAACTGCAACATGACAGACCTTTCGTTCTATATACACATCTATATGGTTTTCCTAGAATATTGCTAATTCAGGTGTCTAGGGTGTAGAATTCATCTGGGTTTTAATTTTTAAGTAGTCTTAAATAATTAAACTGGAATGACTATAGAATTTGACTAGGGCTGTGCAAATGTTTTGTTTACAGTTCTCCAGTTTTTAATTATTTGTTTTTCGTCTTGTTACATCATTGTTATCATTTCAAGAAGTAAGCTCATCTTGCAGTGTCATTGTTTTTATCTGCACTATAATTTTCAAGTTCATTTATAACGTAAATCTTTGATTTTGAGCATTGCAGAAAGCTGGCAATGCGAGTATTGGACCACGATTAATTGGAATTTATTTAATACTTGTGTTTCAATCCTTAGTTACTTGAATGCAAAAGGTCGGTATTTCCATTGTGGGGTAAAAGATGGGCTAGCTATTTCTTATTATGTGCTTTCCTAAACTGAACGACAAAAGTAATTCCCAAATTCTCATAAAATGCATCATGATCAGTTTAGAAACTGAAATTGTGTCTTGATCGCGTCATCTTCTCGAATTGATAATCGCCGTGTTCTTTATATTCAAACTGACTTTCTGCTTTTCGGATTTCCTATGGGAATTTTGGGACTCCTGCCAACTGGTGCTAGTGATGCTTATATTCATCACAAGCATTCTCAAATGATATAATTTTCTCGTAATTTTTATTAACTTTTATTGTTTTTCACAAGCCCCTAAATTTCCATATAAAGTAGAAATTTTTAATTTATGATTTTTTTCGGTACTGAACTTTTCATATTGAACCTAGAGGAGCAGTATTGCGACCATTTTGGGAATTGAACTAATCATACATTTTTCTTGATCAATCTCTGGTTAACCTGATCACTGAGCAAAATGGCGACTGAAACAGTTTAGGAACTACTTTTCTAGTTTAGGAATGCACAATTTGAATAAAATATATCTTACTTTATCCCATCTTGATCTATTAACTGCTTAACCCTCCTAACTAATAATGATATTGAAATGAGTGAGCTATTGAATTCATACTAGTTAGTAATTAGTCAGTATTGTTAATAAACCAAAAATTTACAAATTCACTACTTGTTACTTATCACAAGTTTAAGCTTACCTTTTGTACAACAAATGCTTCTGTTAATTTCATATTCTCACACTTATTCCCATTTAGTCTGGCATAGTTTGACTTTCCCTCCCTCCATAATGCAAGGAAATATTATGTGTTTTAAGCATCAACTTCATACATGTTGTCATTACTCTGTAACAGGAGATCTCTATTTTTGTGATTTGAAATTCTTCTGATCAATAAAAAAGACTTAACAAATGAATTTCGGAGTTTATAGGAATGTAAAAAATACGTAACATTTTCAATATTTATATACTATTAATTAATAAATTCTGAATAAGAATTTAGTTAATAATAATTTTGAACTAATACCCATTTTTTAAAAAGGAAATAAACCCCTACAAACTTTCGCAAAATCTTGTATAAATGTGCATTTCCAAAGATTCCCATTTATTTTAATTCAATTTTTTGTTATTTTAATTTTTAAGAAAAATTTTTTTGGAATGCTGGAATCGACTTCTCTGGAAAGTCAGATGCAAGATTTGGCACCAAAACAGACGAGAAAACAAGGAAGTAGCATTTCCAGTTAAACGTGAAATACAGACAGTTTGGGCAATAGACAATACTGTATTTGCTGGCCTGTTATAACATCGCCCCCAAGTTATTGGCAACTACGTGGCTTTAGCCTAAAACTAATTTGTATTTGTAAGTATTGGTATTTCATTTTAAAAAAGTTGAAATATGTTATACTAACATTTGCCTTATAAAAACAATTTCAGATGGTCATTAAGTTTTCAATCAAGACAGTAGCTTGAAATTTGGGCTAAAAGATTCTTATGAGGGAAGAAAAACCCTCACGTCATTAAACAATGGAACTATCTTCCAAAAAATAGCAGGAACTTATTAGAAATAATACATTTAAGCCAAATACTAATAATCTGAAGGAAATTCATGCTAGAACGGATGCTTATTATTGGTCCTTTTTCTTATGTTCTATAAGACAATAGAATAAGCTTCCTAAAAATAGTTCAAAATTGTTAGGAATTCAATTTAGCAATGATGAATTGAATTCCTAAGTCACAACTGTATGAAGTGGGAGTATCTTCCTGATTGTGGAATAACCCCTCTACCAAATGGAATAATGATATGCTGATCATATGGTCCCGAGTTGAATTGAATTGAAAAAAAAGATGATGTTGAAGTCTTAAAATGAAGTGGAAATGATGGTAATTACCCTCCACATACAGCATATTTTTTATGCTGACTGTAAGGAAATGATTTGAATTGAAAGGTTCATTGAACTAAAAAAAACTAATTCTCAGCAAGTGTACAGTAATAATTATATTATTGAAACTAAATCCAAGTATGGATGTGCAACGAAGTCACCGATTGGTTTGCGCTCTTCGTCGTAATTGTACTCCAAGAAGCAAACGTGACAAAAGAAAAATGGGTCTGTCGGAAGACGCTTGTTCTTTTCTACGACCCACCTATGAATAAAATGGAGAAATTAATGCTGCATTCATAATTTTCGTGCTAAACAAAGAGAAATGATTGAGTTACTTAGAAGTTTTGTTGTGGCAGGCCATGCATTTGATTGCTTTTCTTTTCTTTGCTCCGCAACATAATGGATAAAGAAGTCGATTCAAACAATCTTTGCCATTAATTAACCTAAAGACGTTATAAAATAATAATGAGGGTGGTTTTTTTTAAATAACTCTCGCCTTCCCCCCAGGTATACATATGCAAATCGTACCGAATATCTGTGAAGACTACAAGGTGTTCGCAGTGTCCTTGGTGACGGTAGAGATATGGATATCCCAATTGTATTTCTAACTCTTGGAATCTGGTTTCCTCCATGAGTTCAGTTTTATATGGACCCATGCATCTTGGTTCACTTGTGGCCCAGTTAATGATTACACTAGGAAACACGAGAACAGAGGTTATGTCATTTGAGGGGAAGTGAAACCCTTTTAAACGATTTCTAGACGATAGTATGACATAACATTTTTCTAATATTTGATCTATCAAAACTTTTGCCACTTATACGTTTTCATTGATTTATGCCTATTTCTATTAATTTCATCACAAATTAAAGTTGGGGTCAGTTTTTCTTTTTTTGAATGATGAACTCGCCCTATGAGATCTGTATCAAACCAGGTTGTTTTTGGTCTTTACAGCCCATTAATTTTAATTTTTTTTAAAAGTATTGAATGTGTTATCATCATGTGTAGCAACGTATTTAATCTCATAAAATATTCAATTTGAATCATGTAAGTCGGGTGAAAAAAATCATCCTAAATTGTGTATAGTATGGCAAAATGTCCTATTTAGGCAAAAAAAAAAGTTTTTATAATGTTTCTTTGGTTTTGGAGAAGTTTATTATAATATACATGCACGTATATTAAGCTATATTTTAGCCACAGTTACTGTGAAAAAGAGAGACATCAAACTGCCAAATATTTTTTTCACTGAATTTTATTTAAAAATATCTATTGGTTAACTTTTTAAGCTATAGGAATGTTTATTTATAATATACAATCGTTTAATCAAAATATCATTAAGTTTTAGAGTGTCATTCCACTTTAACCCTTATTTAATTAGTGTTGAGGTTTTAATACAATAACCTTGAAAAAAATCTTACTTGCTATAATCTCGATTTAGTGGGTCGCGCATGTCATTATAAAAGGTGTTATTTATAAAAAAGAATCCAGATTTATACATATCCTATAAAATATAAACATACTGGTTTAAATATCCGAGCAGAGTTAAGTATATAATAGTTTGCCATACTTTAGATTTTGGTTCGCTTTCCAAATCAATGTCAGGGTTGAATGCTAAATTGCCAGAAATCATGTTATCGGCAACGCAATTAATCTTGTCTCTTAATTCTGTTAATAGCTGACTTCCAAGCACCATAAATTTTACACCTCCCTATTCAATGAAATACATAAACATAATGGCACTGATTTCATAATTATTATTATTATTGAATGAAAGTAGCATTATGTGATAGCCCACTCTCTTGAGATCCTTCTTGCAGAAGCTTCGTGAAGCAAAACACACCAAGACAGTTAACACCACTTCCCCAGCATTTATAGAAACTATATCAGTGTTACGTATGATGCCTGTCGTCAATTCCTTTACCTAATAATAAAATATGGGTTTCTATAAGTAATAAATTTTAGCTTGATTTCCTTTATGTTAAGAGTATTGGTATCCCTAGGGACCCGTGAGCATGGCAAACGTTGGCAACTGACTAGAAAATTTTTCCGAAAGAGTTTTCAATTTTTTTTTTACATAAAATACCAAATTGTAAAGTAATTTTTTTAATAGAAAACGTGACCAACTTAACAAAAATTCAAGTAATTTTGGGACATTGTTTTATGTTGGCTCTCCCTATGAAAGGGTGGAAGTTTAAATAGTTTTTCAAAAAGTGTTCTGGTGGATTACCAGGTTGAGGGACATTTGAAAAGCCATTAGGCATCACCTGATAAATTGAGATATGGTCCATATGGGATTCTCTCGTAAATTTTAAGTTGTATTTTTTATTTGTTAGTCGAAAATATATGTTTACCAATAAGGGATCTAGCATAACATCTTTCCTTCCTTTGTGCAAATATCGCCGGTACTGCACGTCTTTCCAGCGCTTTATAAGCTCCTGTTTCTGAAACCTGCAAAATATAAACAATATGTATAGAATATGTGCATTATGAACAAGCAACTTAAAATCTGCATTTTTGCTCGTTCGTTTTAAACCATAGCAGTACGCTACTTTGTTATACTTCACCTTAGCGTAGCCAAGTTCGTATCATCTGGAAGATTATCCAGAGGATTGTCTGATAATGTTTTAATATCATAATATTCGTACAATGAGTTTTCGCCTTCGCAGAGCAAAGCATCAATGCTGTATTAAAAAATAGAAAATACAGGCAGATTAATTATCCCCCATTAATGTCATAACTTAAATAGTGACAGCAATACTAATAGTATTTAGTGTCATGTGTTCGTATTACTGTCAACAACAACAACAACAACAACAACAACTGTCAGTCCTTATTAGAGGCAATCTTTAATTTACCTGCAAACATTGGCTAATTCTTTCTCTAAATCGTAAGGTATCGGTGGAAGATCCAAAAGAAGTTCAGGAAACTTATCCACTGGACAATCGCCAATAACTCTTTCTTCACTCTTATCAGAATCACTTGGCCTTTTCAAAATTCCCTTTAACCAATTGCTCTGAAATTCGCTGACTTTGATAAAGTCAGACATATAAATTTCACCGCAAGACTTAAGATATATTTTCTTTGGTGTTTGTTCCAATGTTGGATAATCCACACTCGCCAACGCCGCCATGATAACAACAAATATTTGGCTTTTTGGTTTCTATGGCAACTTGACACAGGACAAGCTTGTTTTATACGGAGCCTTGTTAGGAACATTTACACAATTTGTTGACTTGGTTGTACTAACTTGTAAGTCTTGCCAGAGCCCATAAACTATTTCTGAAATAATTAATTGTACACAATTCAATTTTTTTTGCCACTTGTTTGTTTTATTTAGGTGATATGATCGAAGATTAATTAAAATCATTGAGCTAGGGGTAACAAGATTAGTTAATTTAATTAAAATTTAAAATAGGTGCACAATTATAGTACTTAATTAGGTGAAGGAATACATAATTAACTTCCTTAAAAATGTGATAGACGCGGCCCTAGTCGATTCTAGTTAGAAATATAACCTATATAATTTAATTAGTTTATTATAACTATGATTTAAGAAAAAATAATAATAATCGCCTACATCTTCAGTAGCTACTGAAGATGTAGGCGATGATTATTATTTTTTAATCCTGAGTTATGAAGTTTGGGTATTTGGGAGTGGAAGGGGGGATAAAATTAATAATGTGCAAAACTTATTTGGTTTTACTGTCAGCACTTTCCCCAGCCTATAATTAACCCTATACATGAGTGTAGGGGTCTGACATAGTTGATATGAACTCAATCATCAATAACACAAAAGTCCTTGAACTGTGATTAAACTTAATTTATCAGATAATTTTTTTTTTCACTTGTCAGCACATGATGATCGAGTCCACTTCACTGATAAATAATAATTAATGTTTAATTGAGGAAGTCACTTAATTTCCCTTTATACCGAACCTCTTGCCGAGTCCATAACATAATTTTGTTGCTCAGTGCATGGTTATAGATGAAAAATGGCAGCTAGAGGAAATCAGGATTCTGGAGATAATGCTTCTATTCTGCAACCTGGACAATTTATTCGCCCCGTTGTAACTGATGTTCTTGCTAAAGAGCTTGTTCTCAGTATTTATGGACTGAAAGTAACACGTATAAAAGAATTCAATAGCTACGATGATAAGAATTTCCATGTTCAGGTAAATTTATGAAAATCCTGCACGCTTGCTAAATATTTTGACAACTTATAATAAAACTATTATTTTAATAGGTTGCAGCTGATCACAAGAATACATACATTCAAAATGTATATCCAGAAGGCTATGTTTTAAAAGTATTGAATTCAATGGACTCCAAAAAAAATGAATTAATTGGTAATTAAAATAAAGATTTTATAATAGATCTAACATTTGAATTTAGAAAGATTAATTTTATTATGTTTATAAATAATATAATTTTCACTTTTCCAAATATTATTAATAATTTTGTAATGGTCAGTGTTTCTTGATTTATTGTTGCAGATGCAAATAATGAACTAATGCTTTATTTGCATAATCAAGGAATTAATGTAAATATTCCTATTCAAAATTTGAAAGGAGATTATCAGTCCTTGGAAAAAATTACTTCATCTGGTAAACTATGTTTAATTTTTGCACTAAACACGTTAACACTTGTTGTGCTCTTTTTTTAATATTGTGTATATATTGTTGCAGATGGTGAAAATCACAGTTATAATATAGTACGCCTACTGACATTCATTCCCGGTGACATTTTATATAGCGTTGAATGTACTCCGGAACTTAGTTTTGATTTAGGCAAATATGCAGCTACAATCGATCAAGCCCTAAAGGTCACTTGAAAAATGTTACAGAAAGAGCATGATTTTTTTTAAATTTATAATATTCCTTAATGTTTTGAAAACTAACCAATTCGATTAGGGTTTTCATCATGATGCATACGATACACACCAATCCATATGGATGATGTCAAATGCCCCACAGATCAAGCAATTCATGTATGCAGTTCAAGATAACGAAAATAAGGCTCTTGTCCAAACCATTTTGCAGGATTTTGAAAATAATGTGGTGGAAAATATACCCATTTTACCTAAAGGTAGGCTATATGTCTAAAGTTTAAGATTAAACTGATTAATGATTTCACTTTTTCAAGTTCAAATTTCAATGCATTTTTATCAGTTATCATATTTTCATATTTCTTGCTCTTTTATAATTTGCTTCTTGAGGTTTACTATTCACTGCTCAAAATTCAGCGCTTGGATGCATGCATTTTGTCTTTTTTAAAATTAATTTTTATAGCTATTATATATTATGATTCAACTTTGCACTTCTTCAATGAATTTAAAACATTTTTGTAATTTTTCCTATTTTTGAATATATTTTTATATGGCAAGATAGGTTAAAGTAATTATTTAACATCTTTTGTCAGTTTTCACTTATAGTTATCCAAACATTTTTTATTTACAGGCATGCTCCATGGTGACATTAATGAACAAAATGTTATTGTACGTAAATCTGGGCCAAAATGCGAAATCATTGGAATATTAGATGTTGGAGACAGTCAGTACAATTGCTATTTATTCGAAGTAAGCCTTGCAGCTACTTACATGATGTTAATGGGAAATGATGCAAATTTCCTTCATCTTGGAAGCAAAGTAATTGCCGGATATATGTCTCAATCGACGTTATCAGATTTGGAATGGAACTTGTTGAAGGTAATTTATCAAATTGATACTATGATACTATTTAATTGAAAGTTGTTAATAAATTCAATTAATTAATTTAATTTTTTTAAAGATTTGTATTGAAACTCGTTATTGTCAGTCCCTTGTGATGGGTGCATATGCTCACCATCAAGATCCCACAAACGCCTATGTCTTAACCACGGCTAAGAAGGGATGGGATCAGTTAAAAAAATTTCGAAATATTTCATCGGAAGACATTCACAATCTTTGGAGATCGGAATTGTCTAATTGATGCATGTGTAGTACCTCTTAGTTAAAAGAAGCAATGGCTATCATATAACCATTAGACAAGGTATGTTTTTTTCAGTTTTATAAAATATATATTTCCAACTGATGTTTGATTCTAGTATATTGTTTTACAATAATAGACTTTGAAGAAAATGTTTTTGAGATATAAAATAAACTATATCCAATTTTTAAAATGATTGAATTCCTGTTAATTAATCTGTACAGTTATGATTTACGATATTTTAGACCAATAAACAGCTAGTTCTAACACAATTCATTATTATTTCATTTTCTGTTTAGTAAAATCCGTACAGTTTTATTTAGAGCTTGTAGAAAATGAACATGCTCAGAAATTGACCATATCATATTTCCCTCCTAAATTGGGCGCTATGGTTACTACATGCTGTGGATATTTTTTTGGATCCAAACAGGACTTCGTATATTTCTCACCCAGCTTTTACCGCGGGGGCTGCTTAACACCATATCTGCTTAAACACATATCTTCACAAAGCCATACTATGGCAAGCCGTTCAAATCTTTAATACTTTAGTTTTCTCCCTAGGGTGTAAAGAAATGTTAGGAACGTATTAGAAATGTATATGAACCACATTG
>JAQIXP010000584.1:0-24354 GCA_034700285.1 Proteroiulus fuscus
CGTCGGTGATTGAGAGGGGCGGCAAACTCATGGACCGCCCTGGGCGGCAAAAGCTCTAGCTACGCCACTGTATATAACAGGGACCAAACAATATTAATTTATGTCAAGTGCCTCCTCTGCAGACTATATAGGTCGTGTTTTGCTAAGCCAAAAGTAATACAAAATCACACTGTAATCACTTTGCACACTCGGATTTCCAGGTTTAAAAGTATCATTAGAGCACCCACATAGTCTCACTCTCAAAATGTGGGTCAGTGCAGGTAAAATCTAAATTTAAATTCTGCATTGCTATACTTTGTGATTAAAAAAAAAAAAAAAAAAGTATCATTTTAAATCATACCTCTGCTTCAGTAAGAGCCATTTTCGTTAAAAAGGAGATCTGTTTTAAAAGAGAAAAAATATGTTATTAAAACTTACGATCGTATTTGTTGACAGAAATTGAACAATTTACCTCATTTTATGTGCTTCATTTTACAGTTCTTAATCTGATGAAGAAAAAGCGGCACTACATTTTCCAGCTACAAAAAAACTCCAGTCATAAAGATATCGCTTATTTTTTATTCAATGAAACACAACAAATAACTTAAGGTATACAGATGGTCGTAACGAAAATCCCATCAAACACCATAGAAATAACAAGACTAGCACATCCATATACCATGTACAACAATTACAGTTTTATAACGGCGAGTTAGTGGACATTAAAGTGTGATTGGATTGGCGATTTGAGGGGAGAAATAATGGGAAAAAAAAGCTGGAGAAAATGGATGTTTTGATGGGAAGGAAGTGAATTTACATGATAAAACGAAAAACATGTAATCATTGAATCGAGATTTTGAACCTATATATAAAAAATGAGTATTATTAAACTGCACGGAAAATGCTAAAAATAAAAATGCCAAATTTAATACAAAATGAAAAGAAAAATCAACAAGAAGAAAGATGACAGAAATAAAATGAAGAAGCTGCAGAAGTATAAGAAGAACAAGAGCCATGGAGAGAGAGATCAATGACACGAAGCCACAAACATTTTATTTAAATTGTTGCTCGGTGCCTCGCAAATCAACAAAATCAAAATATGTTTATCATGCACACGATAATTATATTTGGCAATAATGACCATAAGAGATGGGGGAGGGGGCGTGGGGAACAACACGTATATGTACATGTGCATGTATGTTCCATGGGCTACAACGATAAGTGTACTAGAATAGTAGTGAATGGGTTGCAATTGATGATGGATGAGAGAAATAAAACTTAGAAGAAAACTTCAAAATTCGTGTATTGAGAAAAGTTTACTACAAATGTACATACGATATACTATGACGAATGGAAAGTGTAACTATAGGGGTGGGCCTACATGCAGAACTAAAATTGTTGAGCTTCATTTAAAATTACGAAATTTAACAAAATTGTTACACTTATAAATTAACAGAGGAAAATTCCCTTCTGACTCCATGTATCTCAAGAGAAATATTAAAGGTGGCCTGAAGAGTCGTCCATCTTGGTAGGGTAGTTTACTGCCAACTTATGAAAAATGGGGGACTGGGGGGTTATCATAAAGTAAATGTTTGCAAAAAAAAAAAAAAAAGACTAACGATAATGAAAAAAATCAAATTCCTTCAAGCATCTAAACATTGTTGATTAAGCCAAATTTGAAATTTTTTGGAAAACAGCAATTGTGACATGGAGGAGGGCTATTGGGAGTAAATTTGGAGTTTTTTGTACAAACGTCATTTATGGACAACCCTAATGTCCACTGAAGTCAGATGCAGGTCGAATCATAAAATACCTGACAATACAGGGCATCCACTATAGTTCTAATCATACAATCGGATCAAAATAATCTACTGTAAAGTGTAACAATCTTGTGGGTCAGAAGCTCAGTAGAGCATTGCATTTCGTATTAAGTACTTCTAAACAAGATTGTTACACTTTACACACTTCTATTCAGTGTGTAAAGTGTAACAATCTTGTTTAGAAGTACTTAATACGAAATGCAATGCTCTACTGAGCTTCTGACCCATTCCAAACCAAAGTGTATGCTTTTTAATCCAGCTATAATTACCATAATGCCACAGATAAAACTCGGGGACATTTCTTAGGTACCCAACTAGAAAACAAAACTCCCCCTAAAAAAAAGGAAAAATGCTTTTGCAATTGTACTTCCCCCCTCGGCTTTATTGCTTTCTGTAATACATTATAAATAGATAACAAAACCTTATTACGATGTCCTTTTCACTCGACTATTTCTATAATTCAACTATTTCGAATGACCCTGTTTCACGCCATTAGTTTGCAAAAACAATAACTAAAAAACAGAATTCGTTTACCTAACTACATTAATCAATAATACACTGGACATATGCATATATACGCAATAGTTGAGAGATGATGCAAAATGATGAGATGAGAGAAGCTGCTGTGGCTTTAGCTTAATTAATTAGTTAGCATTTGGGAACCTGAGCATGTCTTTCATAGGGCGTGTTCGCTATATGCACTCAAAATTTACATTTATGAAGGACTTTTACATTAATTATATTCTGTGGCAAATTATGTAACTTTTCACAAAAATCTGGACAGCTTTTTTAAAAGCTCTCAGATAAAATACAGGAATATTTTGCTCAATTCTGGTGGAAAAAGTCCTTTATTGGGAACAGAAATATTTGGGATGGAACTTAAAAATCTGTTAAACACTCAATTTTAAACCAGAAATACGAGAAAACGAATAAAAAAATAATTCAGATAATTAATCAGTGTGTGGTTACTAAATTGCGATAAACTGATTTCTGAAGAATTCTTTTTTCATATACAGGATTTAGGAATTTCATACCGTGTACCGTAAAAAATTAGATTTACGTATTTTCTACTCTTCAATAACCTAGTTAAGTATTATTTTATTGCACATTATTGGCTAGGGTATGCTTTTTTGACTCAAATGGTGAGGCTGAACTTCTTAGATGTGACAGGAAGTCATAAAAGTAAATAACCAGTTTTAAATTTTTGTTGAAAACGTAAGAATTTTAGGATTAAGTTAGTCTATTTCTAGACAAATTATTAGATCTGCCAAAAATAAAGAGCGAGTATACAACTCATTTTTACTAGAAAACAAGAGTATAAATTCTCACTAGGGTATCTGGGCTAAACAGCTTATGTCCCACCCTGTATCTTTGAAACCAATATTGGACAATAGTGCCAGAAAATGGAAAAAAAATGAAATCCCTTTCAATTATGATTATGTACAATATTTTTATAACATTTCCAAATTTTTAATTTCATTCAAATATATTTACAAGTAAAATCCCAATTTAGGTTTAAGAATACCAATTTCCAATAATTCCAGGATCTGAATGATAAAATGCCATGTTACAAATAATTCAAATCATTTGGGCCAATTTATCCTAAAATGACAAAGTGGAATAAATAAAATGCTGACAATACTGTCCATTATAAAAAAGAGCACTATTTCTTACCCTAAATTTTAGCATAATTTTTATGTACTTACACCACGAAACCATAGTTTACAAAATTTTTAAATAATCGTCAACTTTCAATAGACAATGAGACATCGAGTGTGTATTTACATTTGAACCGTATATTTCGCATCCTGACTTTAAAAAAAAAAACTGAAGTGGGAAATTTTAGTTTAGTAATTAGTAATTTCAGGTTACATAAATCCTAAGAAAAAACCACTGAGGAATAGCAATGGTAGTTTTTGATAAACAAAAAACAAATACCTGGCTATTTTTAGGGGGTTAACCTTACTTCTAGGGTCAATGGTTATGGACTCTACAACATGCAACAAGATGAGTCCCTGTACCAGTGCCACCAGTGTGAATTTCCTGGAAGAGAACAACAGTGCACAGAATGAACACGCCCTTAAGAGGAAATTAAATGTTTTAAACCACCACTTACACCGGATCCCCGTTACGGACTAAACTTTTAGGTTCTCATCAGTCCTTTGGAAAATCGGGTAAGTCGTGGGGGCCTTCTCAGCAATTTCTGTCAAAGCGCTAATTATAAAAGCTAGAAAAACAACGAAATTACAAATGAATACATAAAACGCATATTCGCACACCTAAATGCTTCTTCAAGGGTCCAAACCTGAGTCAAGTGCAAAATGTTTTTTTTACCCTTTGTGTGTGTGTGGCCACTTTTTAATATTGACCCCTTGCGAATGATTATCTGGACAGAACAAACGTCAGTATACGCTGTATCCCCAATTAAACGCAGTAACCTTTTATCTAGCTGGCTGAGAAATCAAAATCAAGTGCATCTTTTCTACAGTTTTAGTATACTTTAAAAGGGTTGATACACTATTGCTACTGTACTTTTTACTTTCAACAGAAAAGCTGTATTTTGTTACAAAATTCTTGGCCTATTTATTTGCTCTTTATGCAATGGAAATTAATAATTATTCAATTTTTTAAACATTTATTAGGACAGAATGGAAGGGAAAGTGCAATAAATTGTCAGATTTTGGAATAATAGCAGTGTGACCAAAGTACATAATAACTCTATATAATTGTAATTTGAATAGACTACAGCTGTTAAAATTATCATTTTCTTTGTTTATTTTCCAGAAATTCTAAAAAAAAGTATTACCCAGCTATTGAGTACTATTGTCAAGGTTCAAAATATCTCCTGTTATTTGGAAAAATGGCAATAACATTAGCTATAATATAAGTGCTGTCAGATAATAAGATATCTGCTATATCCAATAATTAACTTTTAATGAAAATGAAAACAAATTTCCTTTTTATTGCTTCAAAGCCATGAAAAAATTTCTGAAAGTCTATGCATGCTCGACACACCTATATACACTGGTCACACTGCTGCATGTTATCATGAATTTTCCTTAAATTATGGCTCTATTTTAAAAATTTGTGAACTACAGACCTGTAATAACTGTCTGGCAGTACCAACGTTAAAGTAGTTTTAACTTTATAATTACCAATCATCCGACAGCACTAATGCTACATTGTTTGTGCTGCCAGAAATCAGGTCCAAGGTCCTACTATTACCCAGATTTGCGAAATACTTCTATTTTCTACCTATAAAAAAACATTTCGTTACTGGAAACTTTCAGTACCACTAAGTGTAACAACTCCAAACTCCCCAGTGCTGAATGGCCTCACTAAAACAGGATAAAAAAAAAACTGATCAAAATTAAAAATCATTTTCTTAGCCCCTAAGCTAACAGAGAGATAGAGAAAAGGGGTAGAAACTACATGTTAGGAACATGGGGCAGAGAGAATGACAGGTCATTTGTTACACAAGTGTGAACTACAGGCTTACAGAACTAGAGGAATTGCTGTTAAATTGTAGTAAAATAATCTGAGTCTTACAAAATTTGTGCACATTGAGATGTGGATGGAGAGATGAGTTTCTTTATACTGATAAACCCTGACATTGGTTTTGGCGCTCTGGTATAATAAGGCTACATTTTGTTGCTGCCATAAATATATGGGTCAGCATATGGAACAATATTCATTTTATATTAATCAAAGTTATAAAAAAAGCCTTTGACAAAAATTTAAAATGAGAAAAAAGCCTACACTAAATGAATAAAGCCAATGAAACACATTGCATTAGGGCCACCCATGTAAACAAAATGATCATGAATTAAAAACTGTTAAATAAGAAATGGATAGGTGCTAATGATAATGAAGTCAATATAAAATACATCAAATGATGAAATTAAACCAATCTTAATGAATGTTCATGTGACTTATGAAGAGAAAGCAACGTGGAGGAAGTGCACTGAGGAGAGAAACGTGTGTAAAATAAGCAGAAAAACAGAGAAGAAGAAGAAGGAGTAAGAAAATAAACAAAAATGTATAATAAGACATTAAAAAAGATAAATCCGACCAAATATACAAAAACATGTACATCCTATTTTACAATACTTACAGATTCAATGTGGAAACTACATGTACATCCATTATGAGTAGGACTTATACTATATAGCCAGTGAAAATCATGGTTTTATTTTTACACCCGAGTTACTTTTTATTACCAAGGTTTTTAAAGAGAAAATTGAAAATGAGACTTTGTCTTGATGGTGAATTTGTAAAATTGGCTCTTAAAAGAGTTCATGAGCACTATTTTGCGTTTTCAGTTAGTGGGTTTAGATCAAACCAAAAATATATACATAACAACTGCAAGCAAGCACACACACACTCACGGTTGTGAAAATTAAACAACATGGTCTCAAAATTATATGAAAATTCTTCACACAAAAAAAACAATGTGGGGAAAATGGCAAATGTGGGTTGATAGCACAGCAGTTTATACCGGTCCAAAGTAGGCTCACATTTCACATTTTCAGTTTCATTAACAGTTTTTGTTTGCGGCAAGGCAAAGGTAGTCGCATTAGCATTTACCTAAAACTTCTGAGTCGATATGAATTCCACATACTGGAAGCTTAATCGGATTGTATTGGTTTAAGCTATATTTTACTTAAAGAAAACAATCAAATTTTTCAAAAAGAGGTTTTAAAACAATTCTGACTGATTTTTGGGTATTTCAGCCTTTTAAGATTATAGCATTTTTATGCAGAAATTTCAACTGTACTTTGTTAAAACACTGTATAACTATTTCTTCAATCAATACCATACTCAGAAAGCCTTGCATGCACGCATTGACAATTACAATTAATAATATTGTTAAGCATGTATAATGTCTATCTATACAAAAAAATGGTAATGAGAACTACATTTAAACGACCAATTATAATGGCATAACTGCGCTTCTACTTTGCATGTTCTCATTAATCCTGTACAAATTCGAGGCAAAATTTGTGGGACACAATGTGACCCCAAACAGTCCTATTCACCATAGTTAGCGGCATCCCTCGTTATATTAGCGACGTATATTTCTATCACAAATTCATAGGCGAAAATGAATTCACCATTTATACGTAATTACTAAGTTCAGGCCAGTTACGTAAAATTCGACAATTTAACTATGGGTATTATTTTATACATGGCACACTTTACACTTATCATGAGAGAAATTTTAAGACAACTGCCAATGTAACACATTAATATGATAGCGAGTTATACCGAAACGAGTGCACTACACACAAATGCATGACGTCTGTACAATGACGTCACGCATATTCACCAACTGCACTTGCGCTGTTCATGCTAGGCAAAAAATGAACATACCATTTCACATCTTAATTGAACCAAGAACCAAAATTGCTCTTATAGATTGAGTTCAATTAAAAGGGTTCAATAAAATATGAAATGGCATACAATACCTAGCATACAATTGCATTAGAACACTATTTCACATAAATTACTAGAAAAAAGATCATGATGCCACAAACTTTCCATTTTTCCAAAATATAATAAAATAAAATTCACTGCAATAATTTAAACATGCTTTTACATTTCTATTTCAAGCCAATTCTTTTTTTTTCAAATTCTTTTCACATTTCAACAAAACATCCTGTCTTGTTTATTTTCGAATATTCTGCATGAAAACCACATATATAAATTACAGAAAAAATATGTAGTTCTAAAATTTTATTATTAGTATAAACAATTGCAAGATTCCACCAGTTTTCCCATTTGCATTTTGTCTGATAAAAATGATTTACAAATGCACTATAAAAGAGAAATTTTACTCCAGTACAAGCGTATGTTTTATGTAAAAAATAGTACAATTTACGAAGAACATGTTTCTTTCATAGATAAATGTCTTCATTTTCCTTTTTAAAATAATTCTGAGATTTTTTTCATGTTGCATGAGCTATTTTTGACAAAAAATTTTTTTTCATCATAATTTCTTCAATTTTTCAAAATTATTATTTTGTGATTTTAAAACAGCAAAGCATTAGAATATGTATCAGGAAAATGATTGCACATTGATTTACATTCTAATAATTGAGGAAAATTGTTTTCCCCTTGTTTTTAAATTTATTTTCAAATACAAATGTGAAACTTGTTCAAATCTTGAATCTAATTTTAAAAATGTTGCAAACGCCAACCATTTTTAATTGAAATATGAATAGGCCTATTTCTGCAAATTTCTTTACACAAGTAAAACCAAAATGTGAAAAATGCATCACATTTAGCAAAACTATTTTTGAAACTCTTAATAATTTGCGCGTTATAAAACCAGCTGAATAAGTCCCAGAATTGCTGACTTTGTAAAATACTCTCATAATATTAATAAGAGCAGAAATAAATAAAAAAGTCTGGTGGCATCACTTTCTTTTCCCTCAATTTGTTTCCCATTATCAGCAAGCAATATGACAAGTACTTTAAAAATTTAGAGGCTATCACATCACACATATATAGCATGTATTTCAATGCAAAAAGTGCTGCCCTCCCGAGGCCCATAAACGTATAACTGTGGTGTCCACGTGGCCACAAATTGCTACTTATAATTTTATTTGGTCATTAAAAAAGGCGTAATGTGTGTCTACCCTAGGATCTTTTGGTGGCAAAAACACATGAACAAACGAAAATATTAGCATGGGGTTGAGCATTAATTTTAATTTATTAGACTCATCAACATCAAATCTCGTTATCAGCACATACATAAAATGAAACTATTTTGATTTTCTGTATTTAAACGTACATTTAGTTCCCAGCAATATTTGATGTTTCTAAATTACAATGAAAAAACACTTTTCCCGCCAGTAAAACATTTCCCAGTATGCAATGCGAGCTGTAGTCTAAAAAACCCCAATCATAGAAAAAAGTATCTTTAAAAATTTAGAAAAAATTCACAGCTGCATTAATTGAAAGAAAACAATAGGCCTAAAGAAAAAATGGCTAACACAGCCGCCATCTTGGGACACACAATTTAATTTTTCACTAAAGCTATAATTATTTCGTTTGCTCGTGTTTTCTGCATAAAAAAAAATTATAAATGGATATTAATGGACCGTTCCATATTTAGATTGGCAAATTCAGAAAAATTAAGGGAGGTGTATTAGCATTACTGCGAGAAATACACGAAATTTCACTTTGACATACGAATTTTTAAGTAGAGCAAATTTTGCCAAATTAAAAATGGGCTCTTACTTTATTGTATAATTCAAAAACTGCACTTTTGCCTTTAGAAAGCCACATTAACGCCATTAAAACTGCATATTCATTAGCTTTAATTGGCCAAACTGCCATTGTGCAACTGTATATACGTATATTTCTAAAGCGATTTTTCACACTTTTCAATACCTTCACTCGCATAAGAGATTATTTCTCCTTTTTATAGGGGCATAAATGGATACGAAATAGCAATATTAAATTGCGCGAAACTACTCAAAATGGGCCTGAAAATAATTTAGGTTATATATGGCAAAGGGGGACATACAGGCTAGCCATGGTAAATGCCAGGAATACATTGGTAAAAACGTTCAAATTACAATATTAAAAAAAATTAATGGATTTGGTTTTAATTTAAGATAGGCTTATAAAGTGAAAAGTTCCTCTTTATATTTCACTATAGCAAATTATTTAAATTTAAAAGCCTTGTTTTTTATTTTTTCCCCAAGGCAAATGCATTTAAAAAAGTGTACAAAGTAGCAACATAGCTATTACGCATGCGCACAGGATGTTTTTTTGCTTCAAATTACAGTTTTGCCTTTAAAAAAAAATCCTAAATATGAACTCTGTGCTAAATAACCCCGCTATGTTCTAGGTTAAATTAGATTGGAGATAAATTTAATTAAATAATAGTGGCTCGCACTAATTTGTGTAAATTAAATTGCGAATTTATACATGCAAGGCCTAAGTATACTTAAGAAAAGAAAAATCAATTTTAAAGCGAATATAACGAAAAAAAGAGGGGTTAAAAAACATCGATTTCAGAAATAAATTATAGGGATATCAATTAAATTAGTAATATTACGGTATGTACATGAGAATAGGTCCAAAAAATGCCTTAAGGATAATATATTTTTTTTGCTTATTTTTTTTCATTTTTTTTAATCCGAAAAAGTGAGGAAAATCCCTCGAAAAAATTTGCAACAATAACGTATTTTATCACTGTGAAGTGTTATTAACACTGCCCTATAATGGCTACGCACCCTATATATTTAACCAATTGAAAAGAACCGAGTTGGCAAGCTTTAAAAACAAGAGGATTTAATTAAATTAATTCCTGAATACCAATCCGGTTCATTAATTGTTAAATATGCACTTCTTCTGTATACATGACATGATCACTCGCTCGAATTCAAGCAATTACAATTTGTGGAAAGTTACACTTTCCTAACTATTCAGCATAAACCTACACCTTTTTATACATAACATTGCATTTTCGCATTCAAAAGAAATTTTTGGGGAAAAATGTCCGCATTTTTTTTACACCTCATTTTTCAATGCGAGGAAATTTGAAAATGTTCAACGAAGCCCCAATCACTTTTCATGCATAAAATAATTTCCTAATAAAAAAATTCAGCATTTTAACTAACAAAGCTGCTGTGAAATTGTGTGTGCAACAATTAACTGAGCTAAATTATAAAAGCTCAAAAATTTTAGCCAAATAAACATACTTTGGCATATAGAAAAATCTACCCTATACAAAGCAAATAAAGATGGGGGGAGGGGGAATATTAAGAAACAAAATTTGGTCTATATAGTAAAAAAGACCGGTTATAGGTACAAAAATTCAATTACGTATTCCAGTTTTTGGCCCAGTTACATTTTGGGCACTCACAACGCATCGTGGCCGTCTCACTTGACCCCTACTATAAAACAGGTAAGTTGAATCAATTAATTTCAATTATTTAAGAATAAAAAAAACAATTGTTTTCTTATTACTCTAGTTACAAACACAGCCATTCTACCTTCAGTTTCACTTTTCTCTAAAAAAAATTGGGGAAAGTTCAGCAAGGTGGGCCTTATCACTTTGCTCTTGCACATTTTTGGCGTTTGGGGAAGAATTACAACTATACAAGCTATCCCAACTCAACCTATCACCCCTTACCTAACCCTCGACACATCACCTTCTCCTAAAAATACCTTAAATTTTGTTTTGATTGTCTCAAAAGCAAACACGTCCCAACGTATATTGCGTCGCAATTTGGTTTTTCTGCCAATTTCTATTCCTTAGCACATTTTTGCACATCCTAAAGAGCCATGTTGGCATGGACAAACTTACAATGGCCCCTAAAACATTTTTGGATTGGGAAGGGAAATTTTTTTAACGAACCGACTCACACTCTATTATCATCTTTTACAAAAAAAAAACCTAAATTGTATCTGTATACCCTCAGGATATTTGTTTTTCAAAAAAATTTAAATGCAATGTCCACTATAGCAATATTATTTCACAAAACAACAGAATTTAAGCAATTTCTAATTACAAACCCTCCATACTATCGCAATCAAGTTGTTTGACAAAAAATAAATGTAATTAGCAATTATGGTATTTATTTTTAGGAAAATCGACATTTATAGAAATTCAATTTTTTTAAAAAAAGATAAAATTTTTATCCAAACTTTTAGTTAAAATTAAAACGGACGTGGGAGGTTTGTAATAGTAGTTCTATTTGTATTCGTGGTACAGTGGTCATGCAATAATAAACAATGCACAGAAATAAATTTATTTATAAATTGGACTTAAGTTTTATAAATTGATGTTTAACGTAATAGCGTATAGAACGGAGTTCCATACTCAACAAAATATACGTTATGCCAGCAAACGGATATAGGTCAAGACAAATGAGCCTTAAATTAAAAAAGACCTAAATTTAGATCTCTCATGTGTATATATTATAATGCAATATGCCACGACAACAGTGAACAATTTTAGTGATGATAATGATGAACCAGCTCAATGGTCACGGGAACAAAAACAATTGTTTCAAATTAAAGACGATAGGGCCATTTGATATTGACTATAGGAAGAATCCAACAAAATGTTTCATTTAGTTTTAAGGTTAGGGCTCTCAATCCGAAAATTTCTTTGTGCAAATAAATATGTAAGAATATTAGAATTAATAGCATTGAAAAGAAAATATTGGCTGACCATAATTTGATCTAAAACATGTAAATTGCAAAATTTCATATAGGCCTACACGAGTGCCAAAAAACCTTTACATTTTCCTAGTCCTATGTATATAACCATAAAGGAATTTAATGGGGCTATTCTACAACATGCCATAAAGTGTAATAATTTTGAACAAAGGACAATTTCCAAAAAAAACTCCAAAAATTATTACAAATTCAAACTATAGAATTCACAATATTTTCCCAGCAATGCAAACTATAAATCCAAAAATTAAGGGTCCAACTCAAAAGCCCTAAATATATTAATTTGAGACAAAATAACGGAAAACGCATCACTCCTATAGAATCATTCAAAAATTCGAAAATTGCACGTGCGAGAAACAACGTGTCATCACGTGCAACTCAAAAATTTCTGGACGAGTCCATTAGCCGACCCAAGACAGGAATGGGAAAGAGGGGGAGGGAAATGCAAAGAAATTACAGTTTTAGTGAATTAAAGAATGAATTAATGAATGACTTGTTCATTGATACAATTATGAAGTGATTGGAATTCGGCTAATATATATATATATATATATATATTTATAATTATACGATGGTGGGGAAAGGGGGAAGGGAAGGGACACTTGTAATTTTTTAGGAGATATTTTTTGTAATGATGGTAGTTTAGAATTCTTACCCGACATCTATAATATATGACATCTAATGTGCATGATTTTACGTTTGGGACTTGATTTTCGTTGGATCCGACTCTAGTTTGGCCGCATGTAGGACCTGGCCGTGAGGTGAGGTCGTCGAATGGTGATGTCCATCCGAGCTGGACTTTGTATGGCTCGATGGCACGGTCGATGGTTTGTCCTGTTCCTGCCGTAAACGCTCCTTTTCGGCCGCTTCTCTCCTCGCCTGTTCGTTGATTTCCTTGACAGCTCGAAGCTCTTTCTTTAGCTTCATTCGCCTATTCTGAAACCAAATTTTAATTTGTCTTTCGGTAAGACATAGGGCATGGGCTATTTCTATCCTCCTTCTCCTGGTTAAATAATGGTTGAAATGAAACTCCTTCTCCAGTTCCAGGGTTTGGAACCGTGTGTACGTTTGGCGTCCCCGACGACGAGGGCAACCATTGGGACCTGCAAATAACAAAAGGAAAATCTGAACAAAAGTACCAACAATCCCCTTCCCCTCGTCGAATCACATACAAAATGGCGCACAAAAAGACTAGAAAATTCTATTGAATAATTTTTTCTCACGAAATACACTATAGCTATGGGCTGGTATATTATTATGACGCTTCAGCTTAAAAGATCAAAATGACGTCAGCGTCGGCCATTATGCATGATGGCCGCCATTTCCAAATTAACCACTTTTTTTAGGTCTTTTTTAGCTCCATAGACATGTTACCTGGTAACACCAGTACTGCAATTTGCTATGTTAAAAGTATAGTCCCCTCACCCCTTTCCCCTAAAAAATATCTTTAACTACAGTGGTCATTTTATACATAACTGTAATAGCCAAGCATGAGAATTGTTTAATTACAAATTAATTTAAAATTTAAAAAAATAAATTGGGATAGCATGAAATACAATAATGGTCACTTTGATGTATAGATAGAAGCAATACTGAAACAGTCAGAAACTCTCCTGTCTTATATTTTAAAACTAATTTCTGAAAATAAAGATTAATAGTAACTTATAAATATATATACAATACGATGTGAAAACACATTAACCGTTCGTATTTTTCTTCTTTGAAAATGTCTGTAAATAACAAAGATGCATGGATTATTGTGATGGGCATGTATTTAAAAAACAGGCCTAATTGAATTTCATTTTTCACAATCTTTCAATGGCAAACGAGTCTCTCCTCCGACCATCCCAGTAAGATTTAATCAATACATGTACAAGGAATGACTTCTTGCATTATAAGATCACGAACAGCTGAACAAAACAGGTTAAAGGACCTTTTCCCCAAATTTATTTCCAGAATTTCTTTTGTAAATGCTTAGCTCATCTTCAAAAGAGAGGGGCTTTTAGGTTGGGAAATGCAGATTGAACAGCATTCATTGAAAAAAGCATAATATATCAGGGGCACATATCCAACACAATTGGGTTGAACACTCCGGTGTTTGCTTTTATTCAATTCAAATGATTCATCTGATTTATTCGACAGCTGGATCTACTTAGATCCGTTCAATTGAGGCCACAACGAATGCTTCAATTTTAAAAACTCAAAAAGTGACCGTACATGAATTTGGATTTAATGAGCAATGCAGCAAGTAGGCCTGTCTGTGGAATGGAATTTCATATTCCAAATATCATAATTACAGGAATCGAAAAACCAAAATACATAGGCCTATACAGCGAGTCTTTATGGACCCACGCTTTAATAACATGCATTTATTTGCAAAAAAGGCTTATTAAATAAAAGCCCCTTATGCAAACTAAAATGCTCTAAAAAAAATACTCAATAAATTTATCTAAAACTCTCACCAATATGTTATTATAATTTAATTTTCCACCCGATAATAGTAAATTCATCTTTTTTTTTGCTTTTTCTGAAGAAAAAAAAAATCTCGAATATAGGCCTATATCACGTAGATGAAAATGCGAAAATAAGCCTTTTTTTCGTTAAGCCTAAATACAACACAGTAAATTCACCCTATTTTAACATTAGGATTACTGAATTATATTTACAATAGGTATACATTAAATTATCGCGCAATACATTATCAAATAAATAAATCTTATAATCAAATTTCATGCAAAAATATTTATCGATCGAAAAGCTTAATCGCTTGGTTGGCAACAGTACTGTATATAGGCCTACATTATAGGCTTAACAACATTCGAATTTTCCTAGGGACGGGTGCAAATAGAAATTACATATTGACTATCCTTCGGGAAC
The DNA here is from genome assembly GCA_034700285.1 of Proteroiulus fuscus. Taxonomy (NCBI): domain Eukaryota; kingdom Metazoa; phylum Arthropoda; class Diplopoda; order Julida; family Blaniulidae; genus Proteroiulus; species Proteroiulus fuscus. Next base: position 14,877 of record JAQIXP010000584.1, read on the forward strand.
AGATTTTTATAATAGGATTTTCTATTAAAAAAAGTCTAATTTATATCTGTTTACATATTGTTACAGAAATACGAAAAACCAGATGAATAAGCGCTAAATTTACCCTGTCGATATCCAAGATGGGAGGACGAACTGAAGGACGAATAGGAAGAAGGAAAGCTGGAGGCAACGCCGCGGAGGAACAAAACGCAGTGATGCGGTTTTGCGAGAATAGTTCACGTAAAAATGTGTGAGGTGGCGCCACTACAGCCATCGACCCAACCGTGCATCGAAAGCAATGGAAAAATTATATTTGCTCAAATTTTCTCACAATCTGAACATCAACGGTAATAATAAATAATAAAGTATAATTTACACAATTACAAGTCCCCGTGCAAGCTAGCTTTTTTTCTTAATAATTATTAAAAAACAATTTTAAAAACTGCATTGCTAGAAAAAATAAAACAAATAAAAAAAGGTCATTGGGTTACCCGAAGCGCATGCGTAGGAATATTGATTAAATGATCTAAAATATCGGACATTTTAGACGTGCAACTATATACGAATCTTAGAAATAAATATTCAAGAAATATATTTCATCCACAGTATATATCAGGAGTATTTTATAGCAAAAAAAGTTATACATGTATGTATAAATGATTTTGGAATACACTATTATAGGAGCTTTGCATAAATCAAACTATATAGCTTGGGATCAGATGAAAAGTATTGATTTATTATTTGCTATCTTATAAGGCTAGCAATGCACATAGGCCAACATTACAGTTTTACTTCTTAAAAAATCTTTAGTTTTCCAATTAGTAAAAAATATAGGCCTAAATGCAAATTTTCTTTAATTATAAATTAATTCCCGAAATTTTCTTTGATGATGTCACATCCTGCCCATTTTTATATATTCACGAAATGACATTGTAATTCACATAATTTTTATTTTGTTCGTATTTTACTTGAAATAAAAAATAAAAAACACAATCGCAATGCCGTTAGATATAAGGACTTGCCACCATGGAAACCCGCAAAAGGTAGGGAGAAATAGGCTGTATTTGTATTTGGTCACACTGCAATATAGGCCTATTGTTAATTCACAGAAGTTTAATGAAATTTAACGAATTTTTTTATTTTTGCAACGTCAAAATATGAAAAAAATTCAGATATTTGACGTTTTCTCAAATTTATTTTATATCCTTTCGTAAATAATTTAACGAAATTTTGCAATCTCTCTAATATGAAATAAATAAAAAGAATTGTCCCAATGCTGCCAGATAAAAGGAGTTGCCAGCAGGAAATCTGGTTGCATACTTTCCTTATGCACGCAAATGTATAGGGGCTTATCATAAATTTTCCAATTGAATTATCCATATCAGCTTGAAAAACTTTTAGGCCTATTACGCAATATATTAGGGATTTCAAGCATCTTTTTTAAATAAGGAAAAAATGCATGGCTTCACTTTTTTGAGAAATGTTTCATGTACATGGCAAAGGACCATAAGATTGCAAGATAAGATATAACATGCTCATCATCTTCAGCAGATTAGACTCGCTATTAAATTTATGCTAATATTCGATCCTCCAGACTTTTGCACTTTATAAGTTCATCTAAAGTAACTGAGCTGTGCAAGATTTCTTTCTTAAAAAATAAAGAGCTTTTCTCTGAGAAAAAAAATCGACAAAAGGCATTAATTTATAAACGGTAGATGCACCCGTCATTGTAATATATATAGGGGGCATATACATATATATATTACATAAATATTTGGGTGGAAAAAAAAAACAAAAACTGGATTAAAAAATATCCAGAAAAACTATAGAGTAGATGGGCTATAATTTTGAAACTATAGAAAGAGATTGCATGCGACTGAATGTCATATATTATATATAAGTAGGCCTACTTGCAAGGTTAACTCTGCATGCTACATTTTTAATTTTACTCTTTTTCTGTTTTATTTTTGTTTGGGGCATTATTTTCATTTTTATTTAATTAATTATCATTTGCATTTTTTTAGTTTACAAAACAAGCTTTAAACACAATGTAGGCTACAAATACGAGAAAATTAGTTTTTCTTTATGAAAACAATTGTAGGCCTATAGGTTGTGTTAATTAGGTGAATAATAATAATTTGAAAATATAGATCTATAAAAATTCCAGAAAAATTTAATTTATATATATATATTTAAAAATGCAAATTAACTCAAAATTTTATTTCCTATAGATTAGGATAAATAATTTTTAAAAAATCACTAGTTACCTAATTAGGTCAATTTCATGTTTTATAGCAAAAAATTGAAAATATTTTTAATATTTATAATATAGATCTATACAAACTCCAGAAAAATTGAATTCATATATATATATATATTTAAAAATGTAAATTAACTCAAATTTTATTTCCTAGATTAGGATAAATAATTTTAAAAAAAATCACTAGTTACCTAATTGGGTCGATTTAATGTTTTATAGCAAAAAAATTGAGTTGGAATATGTATGATTTTTTTATGATTATGACCTGGAAGACATCATGAAACTTAAAACCCATCTATACCAGAAATGTTATACAGCGATTCTTTTAAATGTAGCCCGGCGTCCAATACATTGCATTGTAACAAGGCTATTTTCCCAGAATTGTCCTATAAGCCATTTTTACATTAAATATCTCAACACAGGTCATTAGAATTGCCTTAAATTAAAACAAAACCCTCCAAACACGTACTGCTAGTAACAGAATTGTGGACTATATAGATGACCCCATCAACTTCCAAAATACATAAATGAAAATTTAAGAAAATACTGGTTGGACTTACTGGACACGAGAATGGCCCTTCGATAACCTAAATCAGCAAATGCTTCACAGATGACCATATTACCATCATATGGCTTACATAAATCAAAACATTTATAAACACAACTGTATAATTGCAGAGTATATAGCCTCCCCTAACTAATTTCAGTGCAACTATTGAAGTTCTGAAAACTAGCTATATATCCGTCCAGTTGTCCTGGTCAAGCTGGTCATAAAATAGCCATAGCACGTGCAGATGGTTAGCGTTGACCAACGCCTCGGTGCAATAACACGTCATTTATTTAAAAAAAAAAGGCATTAAAAGGCCAAATTGAGAATGAAGAAGTTAAAAAAAACGAAAGTATATAGCGGCCTTAAGGGCAAGGACGATTCACCCAAAAGAATTTCGTCTAGAAATAACGTTCGTTACTTAGCCCCTTACTATTATTACAGGGTAGTAATTGTTCGCATAGGGACAAAGGTCCCATTCAATGTCCCCTTACTCTTACATGCATTTACGTAAGGGGCAATATTGTGTAAGAGGTTCAATTGGTTTTTTTCTTCTTTTTAACTTGGGGCACCCCATGGCCCAAAATGGATGGCATAAGAATTCTTAGCTTCAGGCAAGATAATATAAGTCAATCTAAGTATACATGTATTACCTTAGAAACATTCTTCACCAGCACCTTACAAAATCCCCAACTTAGTGCAAAGGGCCATTATGGGACCTTGCTAGCATCAGAAATAAACTTTTATGAGCTGTTTGCTATTTATATAAAGTTCATAAAAGAGCAGTTGGGTCCTAAGCTCATAAGTTTATGACAGGTTAACTTTTTTAAGAAGTTACCTGTAGATAGTTAACCAAATCACTGTGACAAATAGTATTGAATTGCATTGAGTTGGTAGCATGAGTCCACTTTTTATGCAATAAATTTTAAGGTGCGTCCATACTATATCACAAAACATGGTTATATAACGAAATTGGTTATAAGTTTGTTGTAGGCCCTACAACTTGTTATATAACCTATATACCGTGTATAATGGATGATACATGCCCTACTAAAAGGAATGTTAAAAACATTATTTTATATAGAACTTTTTTCTTCTCTTCTTATAACAAGTTGTATAACTTTGCTATATACAACACGTTTTGTGATATAGTGTGGACGCACCTTATTAAGCTGTTTTTCCCCTTGAATTTCTTATTTTATCTGCTCGTTTGAATGTGCTAAACTTCTGCTAAACTTTCCGAATTTATATTAAATTAGTTTGAAAACTAGTTATGCAAACTGGGCACGCAGTCTTTAATTTAAAGAATAAAGAGTTAAATTATTTATGAATAAGAAAAACAGTGGCCCAATTAAATGTTAATTAAGATAAACAATTGACATGAAAAAAATTTGCAATAAAAATAAGGAAAGTTGGAAATAAACATAAATTGAAGGTAACTGTAGCAAAGTTAAAAGTCGATATCACGCTAATTTAGTAAAATATAAATATATTTTCTTAATTCCAATTAATTAGTTACTTAGTAAAAACAAGTCAATGGAAAAACAAATTGCGCATAAATTATGCCGGCAATATTTGTGAAAAAAAACAACTGAAAAAATACAAATTCAGTTTTTTTTCCAAATAAATTGGGAGACTAAAAGACACGCCAAGAAAAGCCAAACAACGGCTTGCTTTCATCCCCCTCCACCCTTCAAATAGGGTCAAAAAGGTCGCTGACCCCCCCCCCCCCCAAAGTTATATAAGCCTAAAGTTAGACTCACTTTTAAATGATTTTACAACAGGAGGACAATTTTTTATAACACCAAAAAGAGGCACAGCCGAACGACTTCTGAAGATCAAATAGCTACACATGGACAAGAGGGGAGAAAAGCTTACACAATTCAAGAGTAGCCATTTTTAAAGTATTAACTTACATCATAAACTATTACACCTCCATGCAGTAAGTATAACTTTTAATTATAATAGCTAATGAAAAATCTTTTAATTGAAAAAAAAATCATTGGGTGCAAATGACTTGTTTCAAATATTGAAAAGGTAGAAAATAATGATACCAGTATGATAACCTGTTTGAAGTTCCCCCCTCCCACACACACCCACACTGTGTGGTATAATTTGCATGCCTCATTCTCAAATGCTTACTGTTTTATAATTCCAAAACTACAATTTTTGAAAAATATATATAGGCCTACTAATTTTTTGATGTATTAAGAGGACAATATAAAAATTTAAACAGACTAGGGTATTTCCAAATTATAATAGTTATATTATTCCTTTATCCGCAATGAATTCCTAAATTAGCATTGCCAGTTGACCTGTTTAATTTAATCTTTACTGATCAGACATAGCTAAATTTCTCATAAGGTGAGTTCCTTCCAAAACTGGTGACACTGACCCCATCTTTAAATTTGCTAAGCATCAAAAACCTTATTAACAATATAAAGAACTATAAGGTATAAAATGAAGAAAATTTTATAAATATTTGGGAAGAAGGAATATTGAAAATAAGCAACATTTGATAAATTGCAGAAATCTAAGAAGATAAGTCCCACCTTGTAGTAAGTAATATTTAAGTTGTACACACTTACTAGATATGAATGGCTGTGACAATAATTAATTGCAGCAGTTTCCATATTGAAGCAATCACGACGTTTGCAAAATACTTGTTATATATAAGGAGCCATTTTTCCACAGATATTTGCCGACATGGACATTTGGTGGCGCCCTCTTGCACACGCATGTCTGTGGGCGCTATACATACTGACAGTAAACTGATGGCGCTACTTGGGCTTTGCATTTTCAACCAAATCCACGTATTCAGGACATCTTATGTATTGATTGGTGGGCTCAAATAAGATTGCAATTTCCATGCCTTCCCAAAGTTTACATGCTCATCTTCGTATACAACTATCTTCTTTTAAAGAGGGGCTCTCTCTTTAAAGACTTATTTGGATTGCACAGCTGTCTGCTTTAATGACTTCCATGTAATGTTATAATTTAAGTATAATATTTATGAGAGACTTTACTCTCAATTCACCTTTATATTTTAGTTTACTTTCATTTTGTCATTCAAAGGGCCAAAAGGATTCATCTTTCTAAAAATCCAAACTGATAGTTTTTTTTTCATCAAAAATTCTTCATAAATACACTATGTGATACGGGATACACAAGTGTTAAAGCTTAACTTGCATGGTTGATGGTGCGTGCTTCAATTTTAAGCTGTCCTGTTTTTTTTCTAATGCACTACACCAACCAGACATTTTTTAAAAATAATTTCACATTGGATTTTTTCTTCCCACCGATAAAAAAGCCTTGAGATTTGAGGTTATTAAGTTTCTAAAGCGAAAACTCAATTTTGAAGGTTGCTCTTTTTATGGTGTCAGAAGCAAAATTACCATAAAAACATCACGCATGCACGACTGTTTAGCATAAACTTAAAATCTTTTCCCTAAAACGAAGTTAAAAGGTTAATACAGTTTTTTTTTCTTTTAAATGAATTTACGTCAATTATTAAAATGAATGTAAATCGTTTGAGAAAGTAAGAGTTCAAGCAAATAAGTCCATACGCCAACGAATATATTAGTACCCTTTACATATATTTATGATTTGGTTTCTATTAAAAAAACATGTGCCAATACATATATTATCACAAATGCATGGCCTTTTAACACGTTGTAACATATATATATAGCCATCTTATGCACGTGAAAAGTGCACACTATATAATGTGCAATTTCGTTTTGTATGCAATTTGAGCAGTGCATATTAGTATAGTAGTAAGCATATGCATGTAAATATTTTAAAAATAATACTGTTCAAGTACTATACTGCAGTACATATAGCACTCTAAAAAATAACCTGTATTATATGCATGGAACCCAAAAAGGTTCCATGCCATGCTACACAGGCAGCACCTTTTTTAGTGCTATATGGAACCCTGATATTGGTTCTAAATATGGAACCATTTAAATACTCCATGCATACGTGGACTAGATGATAGGATGTTTATTTTGCATATCACAAAAACTATAACAGACTTTCTGCAGTTTTTCTAATGTTACAATTGTAGAAAGTTTTTCCACACAAACTGTGGAAAAGCTGCAATATTAATATATAAGTTACAATTTCAAACCACAAAAACAATATCTATGTTGGACTCATTTGCCTCCCTTTAGCATTTCGGAAATTTGGCCAAAAACATTTAGTGCAGCTCATCACTAACGTATGGCATATATATGGAACGATAATAAAAATAAGAGGGAAAGTTCCACTTTGAAAGAAGTTGGTTGTATATTAGGAATGGCGATTTAATTGGAGCCCACCAATCATTAAAGGGACAGTCTCACTTTGAAACAAGTTATTTTCAAACAGTACACACTTACTAGGCCTATATATGAATGGCTGTGCCAATAATAATTGCAGCAAAGTTTTCATTTGGAAGAAATCACGACGTTTCCAAAATGCACAGTAGGCGCCATTTTCCTTAGCCTTCGGCATGCTTTTTACAATTGTGGCGCCCCCTAGCACATGTACGTCTATGGCCTCACGTGAGCTTGCACCTTCATTCCAATAGAAGGCGCTATACTATGCTTTAATAAACATGGCGTCTATTAAGGCTTCATATTGAAAACCAAATACAGGTACACCTACACATTTTATTTATTGATAGATATAGTCAAATGCAATCGCAATTTCCATGGATATTCTCATTTTTCACGCGTTTTTTTCTTAAAACCAACTTGTTTTAAAGTGAGACTGTCCCTTTAAATAAAATGTCCTGAATACATGGATTTGGTTGAAAATGTAAATAAAACCTAATAAGTAGGCACCATTTTAATGAGAGTATAGTAGCACCTCTACTGAATAAAAGGCATCAGCTCTCATGTAACACACACATGTATATCCTAGAGGGCGCCACCAACCTTCAGTGTCTGCTGAAATTTATTAAAAATGGGGCATAATGGCATCAATGCATATTTGGCTACCGTTGTAAAATTACAAGTAAAATTAATTTGGACTGACTATATTAGTCCAAGATTGCAGTAAGGGGGTGTTTCAATATTACATAAGGCAATAATGTGATGTAACCAGGGGGCCACATCGGCCATAGACATAATGTTAAAATATGGAAGTTAGTTTTGGTGTGGGTGGAGCCTATAAGCGGCCATTTTTGTTAGCAAATTTTTGTCTGCAAGGCGTCTGCATCAAATTATTTTTGCTTAATTCGTTGAAGAAATTTCGTAAGTTGCATTTATTTCTTCAAAAATTGCATAATTTGGTTCCAATATAGATAATGTGCTAATGAAAAATGGCGTATGTCTATACAAATAAAAATGTATGGCATAACGCTTCATAGTACGCAAATAGTGCCTTTGCACACTTAAAAGTGCTTTCAAGCACTAGATAGGCAGCCTAACTTGTCATTGGCAATTGAAATGCATTGCTAGCAGACAAGAATTTGCTAACAAAAATGGCGACCAAACCGGCTTCACTTTTGTCACGTGACCGTATCTCCCTATTAATATAACCTCCTTGGATGTCACCAGTAGATAAAAAATTGTCTTTGCCCATTTTTAAAATTTATTTACCTGCATGGTATACCTGCAAATTCTTAAAAGTCAAGCCTTTGTGAATTAGCCTTTATATACACAGGATCCCATATATATTTTAACTTAAAAGTGGTACTTCGGGGTATCCAGTGACCACTAAAAACGATTTAAATGTGATACACCCTTTGAAAGTGAATGAAAACGTACAGATTAATGAGAATCTCAGCATGCAGCGCTTAATCCTAAACCAATTATTAAAAGCCGCTTCCATTGTATTTATATTCTTTTATTTATATGCCATTTTTTTTTCAAAAGTATTTTTGTACTTATAAAACTGTTCCTGCTGAGCAGTGAACCTCATAGACAACCAAAACGTGAGCTTGACAATAGGATTGCAGAATTAACCCTATTTCTTGAACATTATTTTGCCAACTTTGTGAGCAATTGTATAACAAACGAAATTAAGCAATAGAATTATAACAATATGAACAAGCGTGTATAAACGAATACTATTCTTATATATATACTTATGTATACCAAACGAATAAAAGAGTATTATTGCTCGTTTGTACTAAACAAAAAAAATGAGCAAGAAATTAAAAGAAATTACAGCTATATAATCACCGTGGGCATTGTTTGGTTTAAAAACAGAAATGTTAAAAGAATACAAAATGAGTAAATTTCACAATAATATAACAGAAGCTGAAAATTGATTCTTTTTAAGCAAAGGTGTTTCATATATAGAGCTATAAAAATTAAGTCAAATTGTTACAAATGTTTAGCTCACAATATATAGGGGTGATTCAGAGCATGATTAAAAAATCAATTGCTTTCATTAAAAAAGCCAAAATAAAGAAGCAATATTTCTCCGGTTTTCAAAGCATTTTAAAGCACTGAAATAAACTGCTTTAATTCGAAATCTTTAAAGTATCAACAGGGACGTCATTTCAACTATTTGCTAGGGGAAGCAGACCCAAAAAAATGTTCAAAATGTTTAGCCCCAGGCGAAAATTTGAAAGTTTTTGTTCTTAATAGGTATACAATTGACACAAAATGCGCATGCAGCAGGCGACTTTTTTGCTCAAAAACAATCAAAAATGGGCTAAAATTCACCAAAAGTGCCTATTTTGCCAGTTTATTTAG